>JAATLQ010038423.1:48961-102806 GCA_013421005.1 Heliconius erato x Heliconius himera | reverse complement strand
ATTTATTTGGTATATAAAAGAATATCTTCAAATATTTATTTATCATATATTTGAGTGTACACCGTTTTTTCGTTTGATAACGAAATTAGCATATTTGCTAAGTGTTTGCTAGACGAAATTGGTTATATTGTCTAATATTTGATTATACTATTTTTCAACACACTCCGCCAAATTGTTCGAGACATTGCGCGTTGAGTGGCGGAACTCAACGCTGGGCTTTTGCCTTGGTACTAGAGCGAAGAAATGAAAATATTAAGGAATAATAATTAATACCCTCGATGATCGAACCCACAACTGTTGACGTGGACCATGACGGCATCATATGTGTGAAATAACACTTTAAAAATTGTTAAAAACGAATCTATGATTTTTAAAATTTTGTATGTCTGTTTATGTGTTTACACACGGATGAAATAAAATTGTTTTGGTTGTGGGTGTAGGTTTGGGCAGGATCTAGGTTATATATTAGATTGAAAGCATCTGCATATAATTCACAACTGGAGCTGTCCATCTAAACTACATGAAATCATTAAATGCATCCATAACAAAAGTTGTTAAGCGTCATGAGCATTTTGCGTTGACAAAATTGAAGATCTGGAACATCTGATAAGAAACTAAAACAATCCAGCCCATAATTTCTTATAGTTAAATAAGAAATTATGAAATGTCGCTAGTAATAATAAATATTATTTTCTTTAATAAGGCTACAGAAATATATGTATGTACATATAACATTATTCACATACTCTTCATATGAAGAGAATGTAGGAAAATAGCTTTTATAAGTTTTCAATAGCATTATATATTATTAATTTAAAAATTGCATTGCTTTGCGTCATATAGTGACATGATTCATGATTGGATTCTACCTATCCAGTTAATATAAACTGCAATAAGAATGTAAAGTATTTTAATCATCATGTATCATATATAAATTCTACAGTTTCCACAATTTTCTGTGGTTCTGTTGTGATCACAATAATCATATTTTTTAAATACGTTTTAATCATCTAAATGTAATATTTATTTTTGTTACAGTACCTTCTGAAGAGTAGAAAATTTGAAGTGCATAGAAAATCTTGGTCTTCAATAGTAAATATAGTGTTGATAGAAGCAAAAGATTTACCTGATGCTCCTTCGAATGGTTCCAGCGGCCTTTATTGCAAATTCAAGTCAGTGTGCCACTTTTTAAAAACTCCATTACTTATATATTCTTTTGTAGATTCACGCTATATCTCACACAGCAAAGTAGGCAATATGAACATGGGAACGTAATGTTAAGACACTCTGTTCCCATTAAGACTCTGACTCTGTTCCCCGCTTTCCGCCAAATTCTGTACGTAGTGCGTGTTAAGTCGCGGATTTCAAAATATATATTCTCATCTTATTTATTATGAGCATTAAGAAAATTACATATAAATCTCTAATTAAGCTACAGCATATGACGCTATATATAAATTTTCCATAAAAACATAATGTTACGATAGCACTATGAAATTTCTTTTTTTTTCCTGTATAGAGCTAATTACAAAATATTTGAATATCTTATTTCAAGGCATTACTTGATAATACTGATAATCCGAATACCGATAAATTTATGTAAATGTTTTTTTTTAATATAAATTTAAAAAATCAGCTTCACGCTGTATCCCGCACACAGCAGGGTAGGCAGAGGGAACCTAGTGTTAACACACTCCGTTCCCCACTTTCCGCTGAGTTTTGGAGGCATTGCGTGTTGAGTGGCGGAACTCAACGCCGCGCTTTACCTCGACACCAGAGCGAAGAAATGGAAATATAAATTTAAGTAAATATTTCATCTCCTCGAGTGGGGATCGAACCTACAACCAGTCGGTTTTACAGTCACACTTCATCATGCAAAATAACTTTTTTTTAAATATAAGATTTTAAATATAATACGAATATATTAATATGTACGTTATAATGTAAAGACACAAAATTAATAATATTATAAAAATATCAGTCTAGCCTTGAAACTTTTAGGATCAAAGTGTTAATTTATTTACCATGTGATTAAGTGGTGTATGATAATGTCTTAAAGCTCAAAAGTCAAACATGGTTGTGTTTATAATTTTAATTAGTTTTTTATTAAAGATATGATAAAAGCGACATAATGCGCAATATTTATTTTATATTGAGGCCGGTCGTGGCGCAGCGGCACGAGGTGTGACTGCAAAACCGACTGGTTGTGGGTTCGATCCCCACTCGAGGAGATGAAATATTTACTTAAATTTATATTTCCATTTCTTCGCTCTGGTGTCGAGGTTAAGCGCGGCGTTGAGTTCTGCCACTCAACACGCAATGCCTCCAGAGTCCGGCAGAAAGTGGGGAACGGAGTGTCTTAACACTAGGTTCCCTCTGCCTACCCTGCTGTGTGCGGGATACAGCGTGAAGCTAATTTAATTATATTATTATCGATAATATCGCACGTATCTTGTACCTACACTTGCATATGATATCGTTTTTAGATTTTCCTTTTGCTTCAGACTCGGCAGTGAATCTCACAAATCGAAACAAGTGCAAAAAACAAAACCGATATGGCGGGAACGATTTAATCTGTATTTGTATGAAGACAGTTCCTTAGAGGTCAACGTATGGCACAAAACGAAACAGAAAAACTTTATGGGCAGGTGAGTTAAACGTACATCGGGGGTTCCCAATCTTTTCTTGATCAAGGACCACTTTTATATCATTCTTGGTAGCATGGACCACTATGCATGTAGGTATAATAAAAAGTAACTGTGATAATCAAACAAAAACTTCGCCTCACCATCCCTAGTCACAATATTAAAATCGTTCGCGGACCATATTTAGACTTCTTCGGACCACTGGTTGGGAACCAATGACATACGTACATATATACATGAGTTTCATTTTTTTAGCGTGACGGTGTATCCTGCACAAAGCGGTGTAGGCGAAGAGAACCTACTGTTAAGACACTCCGTTCCTTATTTTTCGCCGAATTCTAAAGGCTTTGCGTGTATTTACACTCTTGTGCCCCTACGCTACGACGGCCTCCGTGATACAATTACAGAATAATTATACAAATTAAATTCAATTGTTATTACCCACCACGGGTTTTTAACAAAGAGCAAAGACTAAAACATATACCTCAAGATTTTCAATGGGGATTTTATATCGTGACGCGCACTGATTTCATTATAAAAAGTTAAAATTAAAAAAATACGTTAACTACTTAGTTTTTATTTAAAGTGTAATAAGATTTTTTTTTCATAATTTTACAATAAAAAATAAATTAAATTATTTTATCTAAACATAATTTGAGGCCAGTAGTGGCGCAGGGGCACAAAGTGTGCCTGTAAATCGACTGATTGTGGATTCGATCCCCACTCGAGGAGATGACATTTATATTTTCATTTCTTCGCTCTGGTGTCGAAGGGAAAGCGCGGCGTTGAGTTCCGCCACTCAACACGCAATGCCTCCAGAAATTGGCGGAAAGTGGAAGTGGAACGGAGTGTCTTAACACTAGGTTCCCTCTGCCTACCCTGCTGTGTGCGGGATACAGCGGGAAGCTGTAAAAAAAAAACTAAACACAAATACATTCAGAAATATCATTATCATTAATATTAATATTAAAAATTTGTCTGACCTTATGACCAAATCGTTATGCGATATTTTATTTTATGTAACGACTTGTTTATTTGCTATATACACTTTTTATTGGAATTCAGTCTTGTTAATTGCTGTGCGTAATAATACTAACATTTACCGATATATTTTTACTTACAATCTAGTATCGACTTGTAAAAGCTGCTTGCTTGTTTTATTACTAAGATACATATTTAATGACCAAAGTGTATGATTGCACAAATGGAAACGATGATAAAGACAGGTTGTGGGTTCGGTTCTCACTCTAGGAAATGATATATTTTATATTTTAATTTATTCACTCTAGTGTCGAGGTAAAGCGCGGCGTTAAGTTACACCAGACATGCGGGATACAGTGTACCATCAAGTATGTTTATACATATAGCACAGTGAACGCACATGAAACGCGTAAATAAAAAATATTTAATGTGTCTGTAAAAAAATATAAGGTCGGTCGGGTCGCAAAAGTATTTTCGTATTGTTCATACAAAGAAAAATATTTTTTTTAGGTATTTTTTTTATTTATTTTTAATAGTCGAGGCGCAGTGGCACAAGGTGTGACTGTAAAACCGACTGGTTGTGGGTTCGATCCCCACTCGAGGAGATGAAATATTTACTTAAATTTATATTTCCATTTCCTCGCTCTGGTGTCAAGGTTAAGCGCGGCGTTGAGTTCTGTCACTCAGCACGCAATGCCTCCAGAATTGGGCAGAAAGTGGGGAACGGAGTGTCGTTAACACTAGGTTCCCTCTGCCTACCCTGCTGTGTGCGGGATACAGCGTGAAGCTGATTTGATTTTTTGATTTTGAATATGTATGTGCCGTTTTGGTCGATGACTTGTTGCCATCATATTGGTAGTGCTATGATCCCATTCCTGTAGAAATTTATAGATTTTTGGTTAAAAAAAACTGACAGGTAGTGTTCACAGTTTCCTTTTGAGGTTAGCTTTATACTTCGTAAAGAGTTCTGCAATGACTGAAACAACTTTAAATCTGATGGAACAAGGTCAGGGCTATACGAAGGATGGATCAACACATCCCAGCCAAGCTCTCTCAATTTTTATTTTTTTGGCTTGGCTAAAATTCTAAATTTTATTTTTAAAAAATATAAGAAGAACTATTATATGTAATAGTGAAATGAAATGAAATATATTTCATTAGACATATTATTTTGTACCATAATATCTTTATTAGGCTTGTTTTAGTAATTTTTTTTAACCGATTATTTTTAATAAATGTAAAATATTTTTATAAAATATAATTTATTTTTTAATTAGATGTGTGGTCGATCTGTCGCAATTAGAAAAAGAGCGAACACACGATCTGTGGCAGAAATTAGACTGTGGTTACGGTTCAGTGCACCTACTCGTCACACTGAGCGGATCAGATAGGTGCACCACCGACAACGTCCTCTCAACGACCAACGGCGTCCATAATGATACTCCTAAAGACGATAAGTTCGTAAGTAAACTCAAGTCATCACTTATATTGTATATTGGAAATATAAAAAACTGATCAGAAATTGTCAATCGTAACACGCAATGCCTCCAGAATTCGGCAGAAAGTGGGGAACGGAGTGTCTTAACACTAGGTTCCCTCTGCCTACCCTGCTGTGTGCGGGATACAGCGTGAAGCTAATTTAATTTAATTTAAATTGTCAATCAGTCAGTTGGGAGTTATTTACACACCGCTCTCAAGTGTAAGTTCGATCTTGAGATGCTGTTTGCATTCATAAGCTACATCAATTAATGAAAACGGCATTTTAAAATTTTATAGATCGCAGACTTGAGAGCGATTTATAAATACGGAACTTAAAGCGATTTTAGACATTTCCTAGGTTTGGTTACACAGACAGCGACGTTGAATTGTGTTTCTTTAAATTCTATATAAATATGTTGTAAGTAGACAGAAAATACAGATCTGGATATATCATTCTAGTCCATTACCTTTCCTCTAAGATAAAATATAATATTTCTTTATGATAACGTATATTTAAATATGATATCATTAATAGTCAAATTATAGAGGCCAGTCGTGGCGCAGGGGCACAAAGTGTGACTGTAAACACGACTGATTGTGGGTTCGATCGCAACTCAAGGACATGGATGAATTTAAATTTATATTTCCATTTCTTCGCTCTGGTATCGAGGCAAAGCGCGGCGTTGAATTCCGGCACTCAACACGCCTAATGCCTCCAGAACTCGGCGTAAAGTGGGGAACTGAGTGTCTTAACACTAGGTTCCCTCTGCCTACCCTGATGTGTGCGGGATACAGCGTGAAGCTGATTTATTTTATTTATTTAGTCAAATTATTTAAAAAGAGACCTTATATGTAAGTTACTTTTTACACTTTTGCATATTTATGCGGCATAAACATTAATAACAATATAATATAGTAAATTTTATTTTATTTTAAACAAATTTTACTCAAGGGCGCGTAGAGTTTGCATTAAGTTAATTATTCTTGAATTTTTATTCCTAATAATTATTTAAATTGAACCCATGTATTCGTACAATATTTTCTGTATTATTTTCACCATATAGAAACTGATTTTTAATGTTATAATTTAAGATCTGATGTCATTAATTCACAAAATTAAGGTTAACTAAAAAAGTTTTTGTATGCGTTTAATTAAAACACAGAGTTTACTTAAAAGTTTACATATAAACATAACGAGATGTTATAACCCAACTTAGTACAAGTGAAGTAGCTGTGGATCATAAAACATAAGTTCACACTCTAAAGCCCATTTATTTCATATATAGAGATAAAATAATTAAAATTTAAGTATCATAATAAAAAAAATATATCATAAAACCTTAAGTACCTAACATATATATCTCATCATATAAAAAAATGTATCGTTATTTATGATAAATATTAAAAGTAATTATATATTTTTCAGCTATGGTACAGACTTAACAATTTAAATGAAGTCGGCCAGCTAACAGTCACCGTGCACGGAGCCAGAGGTTTAACTGCATTAAATATTAGTGGCAACGTGAATGCTTTTTGCGTGTTAGAACTCGATAATTCAAGAATACAAACACACACAGTACGTGGAACATCTGAACCAAATTGGAATAAGAATTTTACTTTGTAAGTATTCATATTTTTTATTTTTGTTTGAGGGAGGATATGCTTAATAGTAAATTTGATGACTTCCATTAGTATTATAGGTCGTCGTGGCGAAACGGCTGAGCGTTTGACTGCAAACGCGATGGTTTTAGCTTCGATTCACCTTTGGGGGAGTGGGTTTTTTTTCATTTCCCCTCTCTGGTTACTGGACAAAGTGGGGAAAGGAAGTGTATTAATGGGAACGGAGTGTCTTAACATTGGGTTCCCTGCCTACAGTTTGATGTGTAGCGACATTTGGTGATTATTTGAAATTTTATTCAAAAGACTTATTTATATGTTAATTATAGTTGTTAATGTGCGGCAATTGCCCGTCGGCCCATAAAGATTTTATAATGTGATCAAGTTAGTACATAAAATCATGGCCATATTCTGGCTTTTATAATTTTCGTTGATATTTTAAACTATTTACAAAAGTGGAAACCTAAAATATCAAGTCATTCATTATTTTACTAACGGGTAAAGCCCAATCATAATATAATTCTCTTATTGCAAAGCAAACTTGTTGTTCAGTTTGTTTATAATGCGTCATCAACTCAGATGCTCATATTAGGTATATCGCGATCTTAAAACAAGTTTTTGTATTTCTTTGAATTTAAAAAGGTAAGTACTGGTTATAATTCTTTTCATAAACAAAGAAATTGGTTGTGGTTTTACCACTAGGCTTTTCCATTTGTTGTACGTCAATAATTCGTGTTAGTATTGTATTATAGGACTAGTGTTAGTATGAAGATAATAAAATAAAAATGGAATTTTCAAATGAATATTAAAAAACCAGCTTCTTGCTGTATTCCGCACATAGCAGGGTAGATAGAGAGAACTTAGTGTTAAGACACTCCGTTTTCCACTTAACGCCTTCTGGAGGCATTGCGTGTTGAATGCCGGAGCTCAACGCAGCGCTTTGCCTCGAAACCAGAGCGAAGAAATGAAAATATAAAAGTAAATAAATATTTCATTTCCTCGAATAGGGATCGAACCCACAACCAGTCGATTTTACAGTCACACTTTGAGCCGCTGCGCCACGATTGGCCTTAAATGAATATTAAAAACACTTTAAACGTGCCATCCCTCCATATCATTGAGTCATTGAACTTACGGTTCATAAGATTTATTTATAGAAAAAAACGAAGGGATTATTATATATTTATAACCTAAACTTTAAAATATTACATCCATCTTCATTTATAATACCTATTTGATGAGTTAAAATTAGTGGTGCTTATATTGTGCATAATTAAAATAATTTTATTTTTGAAACAAATTCGAGATTTTTAACTTTATTCGATGTTTATTGTATTATTTTGTTTATTGCAGTATTTGTCTTTATTGTTTTTATTTGTACACGAAATCATATGCATACTGACTCCAATTCTATACTTACATATAGATATGTTATATTGTCGGGGTATTCTTGATCTTAATTTTGTTATAGATCTTGATTTTTTTAAAAGTATTAATATTATTATTAACTTAATAATTTATTATTTTTTATTCTTTTGTTGGTTTACACACCACTGGGTATCTACTACATTATTTAAAATGAATTATATCTATATAATAATATATATACCTTATGTTACTATAAAAATTCATTCAAATCCCTCTACAAGATACATAGTTAATCATACACAAGCAGACGTATGATACACAAGCAGACGTACGTAGATAAAGAAAAAAAACATAAAGAAATAAATTTTAACATAATTATTTATTTTTATTGCTGTATCTTCCTTATATTAAATTATGATATTTTCGTAAATAAGTATATCCAAGCACAACTTTTAAATGTTTCATGATAGTAGATTATGTTAAACAGATTTATATTATAAATTAATTACATACGTAAAACATTATAAACATTTATTTATAAAGCGTATAAAAATTCGAACGTAGCGCCCGAACATCCGAACCTCCTAGAGAACGTATGGCTTAGTGGTCAGAGCGCCAGGTCGGTTTCAAGGAGGCGCAGGTTCTAGTCCCGCTACGTTAAAATTTTTATACTTTTTTAAATAAGTGTTTTTCTTTCCTAAGTGTGGAATAATACTTTAAAAATGTTAAAAGTATAAACACTTATACATATTAAGAGATTCATAGAAAAGCAAGTACCTTATGTAGATATTGTTTTTAGCGGCGTAAATGACGTCACTTCCGCATTAGACATTACCATCTATGACGAATCCATACTGCAGTCATTGAAATGTGAAACTATTGGCAAAGTATCAATACCACTTTTAAGGATAAGTAACAATGAGAAAAAATGGTATGCTCTTAAAGATCGATCGAAACGGCACAATGCAAGAGGGAATTGCCCTCGCATTCTATTGGAGATGTCGCTCACGTGGAATCCGGTAAGTCTGAGATTTGTTATTGGAAAAATATTTTTCTAAAAAGTACCTTCTGTTTTTATTATTTTTTTTCCAGCTTTTTTCAGCATATTTTTTGTAGTTTCACGCTATTTCAAGGATAGAACAAGTTAGGCAGAGGTAACCTGGTGCTTAGACACTCCGTTTCCCTCTTTCCGCCGATTTTCGAGGTTGAGTGGCCCGAACGAAGAAATTAAAAATAATATTCGTTCTCCGAGTGGGAATCGAACCCGCAACCGTCGCATTACAGTCACACGCTTGTGCCCACGACGGCCTTTTTATTCATGTAAATGAAATAAATATATTTACAAATTATATACACTTGGCGGGGCACACGTGATTTCGATTATATACTGTACATCAGTATCATCATATCATCGAAATACCTACTGATACTGTAAAGTTTCATCTAAATCTGTTTAGTTTTCTAGGCGTGAAAATTGAACAAACATCCATCCTCACAAACGTTCAGATTTATAATATTAGTAAGATATTATGATTTTCCAGATAAAAGCATCACTACGCGTACTGAGCCCCAAAGAAATGAAATACGTCCAGAAACCAACAAAATTCGATATACCACTCATATACAGCAACTTAGTGTTCATTAAAGACATATTTAAAGTGTTCCAAATAGGAAATGAGCATATAAAGTGAGTCGATTATTCTATTGTTTTGATTTATAAATATTTATAAGTTACTTATCATATTTCTATTTTCAATATTCGGGTCAGTGAACAGGGATTGTCTGGAAATATTAATGACATAAATTGACCTTTCTAGGGTTTTAAGTGTATGAAGTGATTTTAATTTCAAATTATATATAAATAAAAATAAATAAATCAGCTTCACTCTGTATCCCGTACACAGCAGGGTAGGCAGAGGGAACCTAGTGTTAAGACACTCTATTCCCCACTTTCTGCCGAATTCTGGTGGCATTGCGTGTTGAGTGGCAGAACTCAACGCCGTGCTTTGCCTCGACACCAGAGCGAAGTAATGTTTCACGAAATATTTCATCTCCTCGAGTGGGGATCGAACCCACAAGCAGTCGGTTAAACAGTCACACTTTGTGCCCCTGCGCAACGACTGGCCTCTATATATTTATAGATATAAATCATAAAGGAAAAATTTCTTTATTTAAATAAAAAAAAATATTGTTTATAGGAGATTATTCGAATGGGATAATCAAGAACTGTCAGCTATGGCCCTAGTCGGGTGGCTGTGTTTTTGGTACTTCTTCCGGATGTGGATGACGCCACTTTTATTAGCTTTACCTTTTGCGCATTACTGGCTGCTACAGAGAAGTAAGTACTATTTTTAATTAAAACTGGAAAAAAATGTGTTTAAACTTTTCTCTCTTCCTTTCTTTTCACTAATTTGACCATCTAATGTTCATGCAAAAAAATTGCTTTTGCCTACTATTTAAATAAAATTTCACAAATATCGTGGCAGGAATATAACATCACTACTTAAATAAAAAGAGAAAAAAAAACTTAAAGAAAAAATCATTTTTTAATAAGACTTTTTTATTAATATTTAAAACAATTAATTATTTATATAATTAATCATATTTTTTATACTGAATTGTTACAGACAACAATAGTTTAGTTCCCATACAACAAATAGATGATGATTATACAGACGAAGAACCGGAAGTAAAGGTAACATTTTTTTATTAATCAAGAAACTTTATTCTATTTTGTTTTTCATTTACTTAATTGTATAGATTTTTTTCAATATTTATATTAAAATATTTATATTTTGCCCAATAGATAAAATAATATAATATAAAAACGTAGTAGATTAGATTAGATAAAAAGTAATTTCTATTTCAATCAATTTTCATAATTAAACTTCTTGTTATTTCGTCATTTCTTGTCAGATCGTATGTTCTTATAGACAGACATAATTATATTCTTACTGATTTAGTTAAATGTAGATATTGTTCGGTCTATATTTTATTAGAGTTACTAAAAAAATATTAAATTTTATTTTATTACAATTAAATAGACATATTAAGACGACGACGACGACCTTTATGACTTGCATTATGCTTATTTACTGCACAAAAAGTGTTTCCGATTTTATTTTGTGTACTTTATATAAAATGTAAAGGATATGTACATATACTCGTAATATGGGATGAATAAAGAATTACATAGCTAGCCGTAAGAAGTCGATATTATTAAAATTTACTCATTGCGTCATTAAGTCGTAGAGAAAAAAAGCAATTTTAACATTAACAATATTTTTTTTATAAAAATAAATTTTCCTCTGCCTCTGATGTTTATATAATTGTCTTAAAGTGTTTAAATGTAGTATACAGGTTGGAAGTGTCAGCACCACTTTAAATGAAACCACCGTTTTAACTACTCTATAAAAGCCTAATACATTTTTTTCCCCATAAATGAAAAGTGTTTTTTTAAACAAAATAAATAATTAAACTATCGTTTTAAAACAAGACGCCATTTGTCAAGAACGACGCACCAGACATAAACCTATCAAAGGGAAACTGCCGACTACGCCTCATTCCGAAATCGATTCGTAGGTATTGGCGGCAAAGTTCAAAGTTGATTAGCCTTTGGTAGTATTTTTGTAGTAGTATGTGTTTATGTTATTGGTATCTATGCATAACTGCGTCACACGAAATGCAGGCATGAATAAACATCGAGAATTGAAAAAAAATCCTACGTCTAAACTGTTGAGATGATCTTGATTAATTTCTTTAGGTATGGGTTAAAAATATTTTACCCTATATGCTATTCCCGTAAAAGGACCGCTGACACTTCCATCCTGTATACATACATATAAAGTGTTTATGAATGAATTATTATTTTTAATATTTTCATTTTCTACGCTCTGGTACTAAGGCAAAGCACGGCGTAGAGTTCCACCACTCAACACATAATGTCTCGAAAATTTGTTGGAAAGTGAGGAACGCAGAGTCTTTACACTGGCTTTCGCCTGCCTATCCTATGCCCGCTATATCTCGTATATTGTAGGGGCCGCACAGAGTAAAGCTAAAAAAGAATGTAGTAAACATAATTAAAAGTTAAGCAATTTGCGATAAACAATTTAAGTCCTTAACGAACATAAATGTGTAATTTTTATTTAGTAACAATAGTGGTATCCTTACTACACTACTAAAATATAAAATAACCTTAAGATAATAAGTGCAAATATGTAAAAGGAAATATATATTTTTTTCCTTAGGACGACAAAACAATAAAAACTCGTATCAACGAGCTTCAAGATCTCACTTTTACAATCAAAAATGGAATAGATTACGTGGTATCGCTGTTGGAAAGGATAAAAAAGTACGTAAAACATTTTTTTTATAAAATTAAATTAAATTAAAATTTGATAATTAAAATATTATAATTATCAATATAAGCAACATGTGTTATTAAAATTTTCTTTATAATATTTATTTGCTAGTTTGCTATAATTTATCGATTTATATTTTTAAGAATTTATTGTTGTAAATCGTTTCTATTTTTTTTTTAATTTGTAAAATTATTTGACATTTTATTGTTTTTTCTACAAAAAAAATATAGATTCATAATAAAAGATGAAATGTTAAACTGTCATTATGTCTCTTAAGTAAAATGCGTGCAAATGTTTTTATAAATGCACTAAATATTTTTACCTTCACACTGTATCCCGCTCATAGCAGGGTAGGTAGAAGGAACCTGAAAACCTTGCTTGTGGGAATCGAACCCGCCGCTCTTACAATACACCTTTATGCTTTAAGGCCTCCAGTATTCATAGTAAAATATTTAAATTTTACCTATACAAAAATTTATCATCCGCCTTTTTAGTATTTAAAAATGTTTAATTTATTCACGATCGATGAGAGACTTTAATCACCTATAAATATATCTTATAAGAAGGAAGTTGTATGTTCACAAAAAAGAGTGGAATTTTTTCCATATCACGATAGTACTGGATGTACAATACTTAACACGGCAAAAAAACAGACATAATGATCACGTCATGCAAAAAGTTCAAAGTATATAATAGAATACGTCAGTTTAGGGGTCCTTGTTATTCAAACGTTGTTTTTAATAATTTTAAACAAAAAATATGACTATGAATTATGACTATGCGTATGACTGTGAATGCGACAGTTGTGAGTTCGATTCTCACTTCAAAAAATTTATATTTTAATTTCTTAGCTCTAGTATCGAGGCAAGGCACGGAGTTGAGTTTTGCCACTCAACACCCTCCAGAATGCTTTGAAAAATGGTAAACGGAGTGTCTTAACACTAGTTCTATCAGCCTACCCTACTGTGTGTGAGATACGAGCGTGTGCTAAAGAAATCATATTATTTTTAATATGTTTATAATTGTATTTGTATTGACGTAAAACTTGTTCTAGGAAACAAAAGGTTAATGATTTTTTAATAACTTTTAGTACATCTAAGATGTTTATTACAGAAGGTAGTATTTGTTGTTGTTTTTTTTTCTTTTCTTCGCGAGAGTTTTTAATTTTTTTTAACGTCACTCCTCACAGCCGCACAGCAACGTAGACAGAGGGAATGTAGTGATAAGACACTCCGTTCCCCACCTTCCGCCGAATTCTGGAGGCATTGTGCGTTGCGTGGCGGAACTCAACACTGAAATGTTTATATATTTAAAACTAGCGGCTCGCCCACGGCTTCGCCCGTTTAAAATACATGATTATTGATTTAATATGCACAATTGATTGACGACTATAATGACTTATAATATGATTTTTTTACGACATTATCGTCAAAGATTTTTTGATTGTTTTAAATAAAAAAATACGACCATTGTTGATATTTATTTTTATTCATTGCCTTAAATGATAAATTATTGATTTGAAAGATTCATAATATTCTTTATAAAATAACTGTAATAATTGCATATTAACTCCTGTACAGTTTTTAAATTAGTTACATATATTATATGAACGAACCAACCAAAAAATCTTTGTATTTACTTGATATTTCTTTTAAGATCGTTCTTTATCTCTGTGTTAAATTAATTACGACTTAAACTTAACTGTTATGATTTATGAAGGTAATCTCCACTAACAATTCAATTTTGTTTACTTTATTGTATAAAATATTATATAATAGTGCTTCAAAAATATATATTTTTATCAACAGTCATATAACCCAGACGTTTCGAACGTCATTCTTTAGCTAGGGTCATACCAGCGCGATTGCTATATAATATTCGCAGGCAAGCTAATGCCTTGAGTTCATTCAAATGACGATAACTTTTTTTTTAATGAACCGATTTTGATGAACTAAACTTTAGAACCTAAATTGAGTTAAAACAAAGCAATTGGTGAAATTTTCAAGTAAATCGGTTCAGTAGTTTCAGAGAAAAATGCGGACAACAATATGTCGACAGACAGACGGACAGACAGACAGACAGACAAGAAATTCAAAAAAAATCTTTTTGCTTTCTATTATTCTTTTTAAGTGTCCCTCTATCCATTTTAATCAAAATTACTAAATGTACAGACAAAATATTTTTACTGTCTTATTATATATAGAGATAATAAAAAAAACTGATGTCAAGGCAAAGCGCGGTGTTAATAATGTTTAATTGTATAAAAACTTAAAAAGTAATATTATGTATATCTGTTTAAATACCAATAATAAGAGCGCGAACAGCAATACAAATACAATACGTTCTTTAAAAAATCTTATGAAATTGAAACATTATATTTTCTTAATTTTTACAGTTTGGTGAACTTCAGCGTGCCATACTTAAGCTACTTGGCTATTTTAGCTTTGGTAGGCGTTTCAATTGCCTTCTATGTGATACCTGCTAATTATTTATTTATGGCTTTTGGTAATTATTTTTTTTTCTTACATTTTTAAAGTGTCCTGTCGTGGAGCATGTGCACAACGTATGACTGTAAAATCGACTGGTTGTGGAATCGATCCCCATTCGAAGAAATGAAATATTTATTTAAATTTATATTTTCATTTCTTCGCTCTGGTGTCGTGGCGGCGTTGATCTCCGCTACTTGACACGCAATCCGTCCAGAACTCGGCGGAAAGTGGAGAACGGAGTGTGTTAACACTATGTTCCTTCTGCCTACCCTGCTGTGTGCGAGCTGATTTTAAAGTGTCATTCTACGCATGGGAAAGAAAAATATTATATGTTTTCTAAATAGTTATTATTGTTTTTATTGTTCCCATTATGTGGAATATTAACTGACATACTAGATTGTTTTATAATTTGTTTTTAATTACAGAATACATACATATATTTTAAAGATTTTTGAAAATTTTCTGTGCTTACATTTTTTTTTAATCTAACTTTTTAATATGAATGTTTAAGTTGTGGTTGTGGTTAAGTTGTGGTTATATGATGATTTTTATTACCTCAGCTAAGTGTTTATTAATAAATATGAGAGGACAGCACAAAGACAGCATATACAGTTTCAAAATTTTTTATTTAATTTGATCGCTTAGTATGTCCAATTAATTTATTTCATTTGTTTTCAAGGTATTGTTAAATTCGGGCGTAAATTTTTGAATCCGAAGAGAATACCAAATAATGATATTTTAGATTTCATTTCTCGAGTTCCTGATAATGAGATATTGGTAAGTTGTAATTTTTGTAATGTAGAAACTGACTGTTGTAGGCTATATGAACTTTTAAATAGTATTTAAATAAGTTACTTAATTTTTTTTTGTATCTAATAATATTATTATTATTATTTTATAAATTTTATTTTATGTGTATAATTAAATGTAGTATATATAAATATAAATTTATATGTATATTTATGTGTATGTAACATTTATGTATATATAATATATATTTATCTTAATAGATATAATATATACCTATTTATATGTATTTATGTATATGATATATATGTTTATATTATTATGCACCGCCCATTTTTTTTATAAAACTCCAAGATCCAAAGGTTGTCTGGAAGAGATCGCTTTAAGCGATAAGGTCGCCTTGTTGTACTTTTTTACTATTATTACTATGTTTGTAAATTGTTTTGTTTCTTTTAAATGTGCAATAAAGTATATTTAATATTATTATTATTATTATTTACATACTAATCCGTTATGTTAGATGAGTAAAAATAATGTTATCAATCTTTTTTTTTGGCAATATCAAGTTTTATATAACATGTTATAAACAATTCCATATAAAAAAATTCCAAGTAGGTGCTAATGACGCTAAACTTTGACAGACTTTACTTTAATGGAGTTTTTTTTTAATAAATGACTAATGTTTTTTTTTATTTGCTGCAGAAACAATGGCGTGAATTGAAAGTTCCAGAACCAATTACGAATCTCCAGCTCGATACACCTAAAAGCAGATAGCTGTAGGAAAAGCTCTTTGAACTTAGTGCCATATAGGAGAAGCGGGGTGAAAAGAGTATACCATGTACTGTGTGGGCAATAATTTATTTTATTTAAATAAGTAAAAAACATACGAACTAATTAATAATTTAAATAGAATGTCACAAATAAGGAATCAATTATTTAATATATTGATTTATCGTGTGATCTACATAGGCATTTTTATATTTAAAAATATAGTAAATATAGAAAAGTACAAAAAAAAATTCTTTAATCAAATTAGTTTAGATCTTAGATATTTGGGTAAATAATGCGATGCCAAACTTTGCCTGTAACATATAAAACACGCTCAATCAAATACTTGCCTTTAATAAGTATATATACATAATGTATATATTTCTATTAATTTAAAATAATTTCATATTATATTTATTAATAAATTAAATTTAAAAAAAAATACTTAGTGTACTTCACTTATGGATCTTGTGATTTTTGATGTATGTTCTTTATATTCTTGATTGGGTTCTGGTACGCCTAGTTCTTTCCAATCTTTCTGTTAACAATAAAAAAATATGTATTTGAAATTATTTTAAAAAACTGTTAAATTGTGGTCGTTATATATTATATTGAAATTCTGTGTTTTAGAGAATAAGCGGTTCTTTAGTGCCTTGCTGATATCAATCGGCTTACCTTTCAGCTCCTAATCTCAAACTCCAAAGGCTTAGATACGATCAACTTATGTGATTAATATCTAGACTAGATTAATTCTAGCTGGTAGGATAGTATCGTTTAAATATTTAAAATGAAGTATTTGTCTGATTTGTGAAGTGTTTGTTATATTTTCTAAATTCAACCAAAAGTTGATTTTATATAGTAAAATATAAATATGTGATATTGTTGTTAAGAATAAAATATATTATTAAATATACAATTTATTCAACGAAGGAAGATTTTTATTCCTAATCCAGATACCATTTCCCACATATTTTTAAAATAAATATAAAATGAATATATAACCGTACCAATTTCTTTTTATCCGGCACCCTTGAAAGGAAATCTATTAAGTCATTGTTAGATGTTCTGTTTGGATTTAAATATTTTCTCGTAAATTTGTACAGGCCTGTAAAAATATTTTTTAAGAAATAAATATTTTATTTGAAAAAAATTATAAAGTATTATTAAAGAAATTAATTTAAATCTTACCAAGGCTCATCAGAAGATAATTGAAGGGAACTAAATATAAAACGGCAGATGCAGCAATTAAGCAAAACATTGAAACATAACTCAGGAAAGGGACTTTAAATGTTATTAGGCTGAAAACAATAAAAATAATGTTATCCAACTATATTCAAATTACTACTTTTATAGCATTTATTCAATACTACTTTTTTTCATCTTCAGAGCGAAGAAGTTAAATATTACATATTTCATTTCCTCAAGTAGGAATCGAACCCACAACCTGTGGCTGTGTAACACGCTGTCCCTGCGCCACGACTGGCCTCTACATAAAAAATAAGTAGTTGTCTACTTAAATATAAATTTAAAAAAATATAATTTTTTTTTTACTTATTACCTTTGGAGTCGTTCTATGTATGATACAATAAAGTCGATTCCATCTATAATGGTAAAGGACATTTTGTGTATTTCTTGTATTTTTCCAATAACAGATATTCCTTCCTGAAATCGCAAATATTTGAAAAAGAAAGTAAATAAAATCTATTAATTATCTATGATAACAAAATATTGAATTTACGGGATTTTTACAAATTTTAAAATGTACCTTTTAGCAGTCAATGGAGATAAGAAGTACATCTTCGCTATTATTACAGTAGAATTAATTTCATTTAAAGTTGTATAAAAAAATAATAATAAATGCATCCTTAACAATAGATCGTTGTCTGTATAATGACCAAAGCATTTCGTAATATATAATTGCTTTTTATTTAATGAGCATTTTTTTATTAAAACGTAACAACATGTTTGAAACAAACAAACACACTTAAACGCAAAGAAATTCCAATTCATTTAGATTTTGAAGTCCGAACGCCTACGATTTAGTGATTTATATAGGGAAAAACGTAATATGTAGGTATAAAGAAACCGTTGAGTTACATCGAGACTATTAATGCTATTTATTTTTTTATCTTCAGTAGGAATGAAAGGTAGGAATATGGAACTTCGTTCTAATTAAAATGCCTCCGTGCCTCATTCTCCGCCGAATCCTGGCGGCATTGTGTGTTGAGTAGCGGAACTCAACTTTACTCGCAACTTAACTCTTGCCTCGAGCGAAGAAATGAAAATATTAAATATTTCATATCCTCGAGTGGGAATCGAACCCACAACCTGTCGCATTTACAGTCACACTCTTAAGCCCCTTCGCCAGGACTGGCCTCATTACTATTAATGGCTAATTGACGAATGACCACGTAATTAATATCGAGCAAAATTATAGCTATCCAAGTCTTGCTTAATCAGATCAGTTATTTAATTGTAGACGTTATTTATTTTATTTTAGTCATAGTAGTCAAAATAAGCTTTAAACTTACCTTACTATCTACTTCGTGGTCGTTTGCGCGTTCTTGTATAATATATATATTATCTGTAAAAATATCATGGTTAGAGTTGCTTAACCTTGTTACTTTTAAATTTTTAAATATATAAAAAAAAAGTAATTTTTATAATTTATACAGCAAAGTAAATTGTAGAATAAATCGCGTATGAGAAAAAGCTTTATTAAGTGCTGTTATAATATATTCTTCATTCATCCAATAAACAACGTATACATCCTATATATACATACATGTACAACGGCTACGACACATCGACCGTAATGCATTTTCAAAAGGTTTTTTTATCATTACAGCAAGCGAACTGTGCGGAGGCAAGCAAGCGAAGCGAGAAATTGTAAAGCAATATACTATACAGAAAATATAAATACCTTTTTGTTTGTTAAAAATTCCATTGAAAATAAACGGTAATAATAATATAAGAGGTACTGCCCACAGAGAGAGATAGAAACAAACTATTAACCAGCAAAGCAATACGAAAAAGGAAAATTCACTGTCATCCCATTCAAACAAATTCCTATAAGTAAAATAAGTAATATTTAAAATTATATCTTAATCTTTATCTGTCAAGACCATTTTTTCTTAAAATCGCATGAATATCTAGATTTGAGGCACGAGGTGTGACTGCAAAACCGACTGGTTGTGGGTTCGATCCCCACTCGAGGAGATGAAATATTTACTTAAATTTATATTTCCATTTCTTCGCTTTGGTGTCGAGGTTAAGCGCGGCGTTGAGTTCTGCCACTCAACACGCAATGCCTTCAGAATTCGGCAGAAAGTGGGAAACGGAGTGTCTTAACACTAGGTTCCCTCTGCCTACCCTGCTGTGTGCGGGATACAGCGTGAAGCTAAAAAAAAAAAATCTAGATAAAAGTCTCTTGGGTCGCTTAAACTTCTGAATTCTGAAGTTAGCATAATAAAAAAATATGAGCTTCGTTTTTACCATATTTTGAGCCATTTAGCACATAGCATCTAAGCCGGCAAATTTAAGTTTGTCAACATTTAAAATTCAATTTCTTATCTTTCATATTAGGAAAATTTCGGAAAATCCACTAAGAACTCGTGCTTCATTCTACTATTTCTCATTAACGGCCAAAATATTATTTAACACCTTTAAGCAAATTTTATTATTTTTTTTTTATTTTCAAATAATTGTAATGTTTAAGTACTCACTTATAATATCGATTTATTTCCTCCATAAGGTTCAAAAGGTCTGATACGTATTTAATGTTCTTGTAAATAAGTGGAATATCGAACTTTGCCGATTTTTTTATATGTTTCTCTTCTTTGGATTGAAATAATTTAATAGTAGCTTTAACCTGCAAATAAAGAAATATTTAATGAATTGAGTTGAATTTAGCATGCTTTGAAGAATCGTCTCCACAATGCAGTGTACATACGATAAATGCATATACATAATTGAGGCAGTCGTGGCGCAGCGGCATGCAAAGGTTGTGGATTCGATTTCCATTCGAGGGAATAAATTATTTACAAATTCCTCGCTCTGGTAACGTTGAGTTTCTGCACTCAATATACAATGTCTTAAGAATTTAGTGAAAAGTAGGAAACGGAGTGTCTTAACAATATATTATATTGTGTAATTATATATTTATAAAATTCAATTTGATGTTATTTTATGACTTCGTTTTGTTGGATAAAAGATGAATAAAAATAATCATTTAAATTAAACAAAAATACGTAATAATTGGCATTTAAAAACATGGTCATACATGACGTCAAAGTTTGCTGTACTTGCATTTCTCAGATAAATAAAAATACTTTTAATAAGGCTTCCGGTTTAGTTTTAACATAAAATTGATATAAATAATAATCTTACTGGATTAAAAACGAGAGACATTTGTAGCAGTATCCTTGGACAATTCCCTCTGGCATTGTTCCTTTTACTTCTATCTTTTAAAGCATACCAGCGAGTCACTCCGTTTGATATTCTAAGCAGGGGAATAGACACTTTACCTATGGAATCATGTAGAATAGCATTCGTTATGGAGCTATCGTACACTTTTAGATCTAAAGTTGATGAAACATCATAGACTTTACTGAAAAAATAAATTAATATTATGTTAGTGTGTTAAATCTGCAGTTATTTCGAATTTTAGGATAAACCATGTGTTCGAAGTAAGTACTTACAAAACATAGCATTTATTCCATCTCGGATCAGTGCTGATACTGGTTCTATGTGTTTCGACGCTCTCATTATCAATTTCCAAAGTGCAGTAAGTATTCGACGTACTGTTTAATCCCTTGGCGCAAATTACTTTTACGTGTAGTAACCCGACAACATCCCAATCGTTTGGTAATTTCTGAATGCTCTGAAATACAACATTTTTTTAGTATTAAAAGAAATGTAAAAATAACAAAAGGTATGGACCATAAGTCTGTAGTTTAAAGTAAGAAAATCAATAAATACAAAAATCGAGAAAAAAATTATACTGATTGGTCCAGTCTCACGCTGTATCCCACATGCAGGGTAGGCAGAAGGCACAGTGTTAAGACAATCCGTTCCCCACTTTCACTCGAATTCTGGAGGCATTGGGTGTGAAGTCTCGGAACTCAACTCGACTCGGCATCAAGGCGACGAAAATGATAATATTAAATATTTAATTTCCTCATATCGAAATCGATCCCACGACCTGCCGCGTTTACAGTCACACACTTGTGCCCCTGCGCCACGACTGGCCTCTATTATAAATTATTGATTAACACTGTATAACTCATTGCAACCGATATCTTAGGATTTAAATGTGAAAAAACATTTAGGAGGTACGAGGTAATTCTTATAAAAAATATTAAAAAAAAAATCTTACATGTTTCTCGTTGCAGTCATTTACCTCTAGCGGATTGCTAGGTGTTTCGATGTTTCGGATATCACACATAGTTACAGAAACATGTATAACCCCATAACCGTCGGTCAGCTCCTGCCATATTTCGTGCGTACGCTCCTTCTCGTATAAAGATAAATCTATAATGCAGCTATAATACAAAAACAAATAAATTAACTATATAATTATAATTCAAATTCAAAATATTATTTATTCAAATAGGGTCTTATAAGCACTTTTGAATCGTCGAATGAACGTATACAAAAAAAAGCTACCATCGGTTCTGCTGAGAAAAGCCGGCAAGAAACTCACGAGTTGCTCTTTCCAATGTAAGTCATTCACATCATTTTACTTTACTTAAATTGGAATTGAAACATATATTAATTATAAAAAACGTATGTGCAATTTATTTTCTACCTTCCCATAGAGTTCTTCATTTTCCCTTTATCATATAATAATATCCTAAGATTGTGGTCTTCGAACAAATGAAATTGAAACCGCTCTCGCCATTCTGGTCGTTGGCAGCGTGCAACATTTTTAGATTTATAACTTTCCGGTCCCAATCTTAAATAAATAAAAAATAACACGTTTCATTTCCCATATATATCTACTGTAAAAATACTTTATAAAATATGAAATTAGTCATACTTGAATTTGCAATATACATTGTGTGATACTCCATCGTCAGAAACGGGAGGCAAACTTTTAGCTTCAACTAAAACAACAGTCACCACTGTATTCCAGCTTTGGTTGATTTTTTTCAACTGTAATAATAGTAAATGTCAAACATCTGTTAATTAAGAAATATATTTTTTATTTTAGTACATCTTAATTTAAGTAATGAAATACAAGATGGCATCCGCAGAGAGGGTGGTAGTGTCAAGCGAGAATACAGACCGCTCCGCCGCATAGTGTTGTATTAATGTAATTGATGTAAATGCTGTAAAATTTTCCACGCGAGTTATATATGTTACGGCATTCTACGCTACCGTAGGCTAAGAGGTAAGAGATCGGGAATAGGCATCTCTAACTCCACTTATCCTTAATTCAAGCAGGAGGGACTGGTCTGGAATATTATTATTCATAAATAATGTAAGCATCTAAGCATCAAGCACAAAATATCTAAGTATTTTGTGATAATAAATAACTTCTATTTCTATCATAGGTAGGTATATCTTTACTTCCTAAATAATTAAGTTTCTTACTTTATCTCTTGATGTTTTCCAAACTGAAGAGTTGTTTCTCCTTAGCTTTGAAAAGCCACCGAAAGTATTGGAACGCCACCTGTTCGAATTAAAATGAAACTTTCGTAAATTAAAATATTGATTTAATAATAAAAAAATATTTGTAAAAACAAAAACCCCGACTGCATCAAATTAAAAAGAAAATAAACAAGCCCAATAGTTTATTAGGATTAACAGTCGGGAC
Source organism: Heliconius erato x Heliconius himera (assembly GCA_013421005.1). Lineage (NCBI taxonomy): Eukaryota > Metazoa > Arthropoda > Insecta > Lepidoptera > Nymphalidae > Heliconius > Heliconius erato x Heliconius himera. The sequence continues at coordinate 79,531 of JAATLQ010038423.1, read as the reverse complement.
CTCGTTAAATTATGCGAGGTATGAATATTACATACATACAAGATACGCGCGAAAAACGTAACCCTTCCTTAGCAGTCGGGAAAAAAAGATGAGGCCAGTCGTGGTGCAGTGGCACAAAGTATGACTGTAAGACCGACTGGTTGTGGGTTCGATCCCCACTCGAGGAGATGAAATATTTACTTAAATTTATATTTCCATTTCTTCGCTCTGGTTTTGAGACAAAGCGCGGCGTTGAGTTTTACCACTCAACACGCAATGCCTCCAGAATTTGGCAAAAAGTGGGGAATGGAGTGTCTTAACACTAGGTTCCCTCTGCCTACCCTGCTGTATGCAGGATACAGCGCAATGATTTGATTTGATTTAATAAAATTACAAAAAGCGCTTAGCTAAGATATGGGTGTTTTTAACAGTGATACTTACAGATTTGCATTGCGCTGTCTGGACCGAAAATGTATTGTATTATTTAACGAATCCATTAAAACTTATATCGGGGTCGAGGACTTATATTATAGTGTATATATCAATAATTATTTACTTCAGAAATCTTACATTATTTACATGAGTGTTTGGTTTGCGACACATGTATTTATCTTATCAAGGCTATTTGTGATAAAAAAAATATAATCCGAGATTTAATTGATGAAGTATGATTAGTTCATAGTACATTATACTCTATTAAAAAAAATATAATTAAAAATTATAAATAAAGAAATTGAGTATAAATTTATTTATTACTATGGTATAGTATGGTACTAAAGTCATGATGAGGTTTTATCCACCGTCTGGCTTAGATTGATAATCTTGTCCCCAACATGGCTTGGAATGTAATATAAACGAGCCAAAAAAAAAATAAACCACTTCAATGTACTTACCTTTCATTATCATAAGTTGGTACTTAGAATCATTCGGGCCAAGTGGACACGTTTAGCTTTATATAGTCATACTGTGGAATGTAATTGTACAATTAGGGAAATAGTGAAGTAGTATTTTGAAATAAGCATTTTATCAATCAAAATAAAAAGAAAGTTAGTATGTTTCTTAGTTTTTTTTTTGAGAACATAAAAAAACAATTAAAGTATTGCGGGTAAGTGTGCGCATACCTTCTGGGTTACAACAAATTTCCCCGAATTGCCCGAAGTACTAAATATGATAACAAATTTCCCTCCCGTATATCCGTATAAATGTGCATTTTATTAATATTAATTGCCTTACCCGCCACTTTCACAGTTTTCTAAAAGTCCAAATAGTTTCAATTCAATTAACAAAAAAAATTTCAATCATAATACAGAAAAACGAAGAGTAGCGCGGAGCATTGCAATGACTATGTATTGTCACACTGACACTTTCAATTGACCAAACGAACACCCTACTCCCCCACGTCGGGATTTTGAGATACAAGTAGTGCGCTTACTTACCCCGAATGACCATACATATGTATATGCCTGGTAATAAGCCCTACACTAAGATAAATCATCTGTAAATGGTCCATTTTTCTTTGGGTTGTATCAAAGATACGCCATAACATAAGAGACCCAAGCATAATGTTTTCATTAGGTATACAAAAATCTCTTATGGCTTAGTTTTAAAGACGCCCATTTTAATTTAATAAGTAGGTTTTTGAGGCCGGTCGTGCCGCAGCAGCACGAGGTGTAACTGCAAAATCGACTGGTTGTGGGTTCGATCCCCACTCGAGGAGATGAAATATTTACTTAAATTTATATTTCCATTTCTTTGCTCTGGTGTCGAGGTTAAGCGCGGCGTTGAGTTCTGCCACTCAACACGCAATGCCTCCAGAAAGTGGGGAACGGAGTGACTTAACACTAGGTTCCCTCTGCCTACCCTGCTGTGTGCGGGATACAGCGTGAAGCTAAAAAAAAAAATTGATCCTAATAAACTTAACTTAACGAGCTCATGGGCAGTCGCGGCTCACTGAAAAACATATTTTTTCCTATAAATCACTCTTTTGCTTGACCACTAGTTTACTTGTACAATAAAAAGTAAAAAGTACTATGGAAACGCGACCTTATCATTATTAGTGATTTGTTATAGATAACCTTAAAAAATGCATTCGAATGGACACAAACGTACAATACTAGGTTATGGACATGACTTTGTTGGCGTAGACTCAATGACATAGATTAAAATTATTATATTTTTTATCTATATTTGCCTAATAATATTATAAAGGTAAAGTCTTTGTTTCGTGGAATGCACGTGTTAAATATAAATAGTCCATTTGGTGTGGAAGGCTACATCGAAACGATTAACGGTCTGTTTATACAGGTGGAAGCGTCAGCGCTCCATTTACGGGAACAGCATATAGGGTAAAATATTTTAAGCCCATATCTAAAGAAATTGATCAAGATACCTCAACAGTTTAGACGTAGGATTTTTTTTCATTTCACGATGTTTATCCATACCTGTATTTCGTGTGACGCAGTTATGCATAGATACCAATAACGTAAACACATACTACTACAAAAATACTACAGTTTAGACAACTTTGCCGCCAATACCCACGACTTGATTTCGGAATGAGGCGTATGTGGCGGTTTTTCTTTGATAGGTTTATGCGTCGTTCTTGGCAAATGGCGTTTTATTTTACAACGATAATGTTATTATTTATTTTGTTTGAAAAAATCACATTAATTTTTTGGAAGAAAAAAATTGTATTAGGATTTTATAGAGTAGTTAAAACTGTGGTTTCATTTAAAGTGGTGCTGACAAAAACACTGTATAACTAGCCTAAAACACCTAGCTGGTACATGCGGTTACTTTAGGCACTTACAATGTATCTGCGATTTCATTTACAACTCTTAAGCCCGTGTTTATAAATCGCTCTGAAACTGAGATCGATCTTAAAATGTCGATTCTATTCATAAATTATATATGTATGAATGAAAACGGTATCTCAAGATAGATTCCTACTTAACCACGTGGACGGAGCCTCAGGTAAAAGTCAATTATAAGTTATAACATAAAAATCATTAGGTACAAATTACAATAGGTAAATGATACAATGCAAAAAAATATTAATTAACGAATAATTAGAACTTGAGGCCAGTCGTGGCGCAGCGGCACAAAGTGTGACTGTAAAATCGACTGGTTGTGGGTTCGATCCCCACTCGAGGAAATTGAATATTTATTTAAATTTATATTTACATTTGTTCGCTCTGGTGTCCAGGCGGCGTTGATCTCCGCTACTTGATACAAAATCCCTCCAGAACTCGGCGGAAAGTGGCGAACGGAGTGTTCGGAATACAGTGTTCGGACTTAAAGAGTCATTCTACACTTGGGAAAGAAAAATCTCCGTTCCCCACTGTCTGCCGAATTTTGGAGGGAGGAATTCGAGAATTTCGAGAAGATGAAATATTTACTTAAATTTATATTTCCATTTCTTCACTCTGGTGTCGAGGCAAAGCGCGGCGTTGAGTTCTGCCACTTAACACGCAATGCCTCCAGAATTCGGCAGAAAGTGGGGAACGGATTGTCTTATATTAGGTTCCCTCTGCCTATCCTGCTGTGTGGGATACAGCGTGAAGCTGATTTATTTATTTTTAATTAGAACTAATTACACCACATTATCATAAATCTCTGTTTTATGTCTTTTTGGTGAATAGAATGTGCATTACCGATTTGGGCAGACCGCTACGATCTCTGCTTACCTCATCCGCCTCATCTAATGTAATAATAAACCTCTTTATACATATCTATGCGACGAATCTTCATGTTTTTACGTAAAAACTACTACTACGCTGACCTTTGACCGTCTGAAGAATGCAGCTAAGGCACCATTAACTCCGTTACCGGCAGCGATATGACAATCCACATCCATTTTGTATTAGGGGCCGTTCAAGTATTACGTAAGCAGTTTTTTTGCAATTATTGACACCCCCCCCCCCCTCCCCTCCCCTATGTCATCAAAAATAAGCAATCCTCCTAAAAATATTTCATTGAAAACGTCAAAAATAAGCAAACCCAAGACCCCCCGCCCCCCTACTGTGCTTACGCTTACTTGAACGGCCCCTTATAGTGAGTAGGCGACGCGGCTGTCCGGTAAAATGGCCTGTCACATAAATAACATACAGATTTCTATCATCCATCACATTTAATAATTCATTCATCTTCCGTTATATACCTTCTCTTACGTAGCTCCAGGCACGGCATGTTGGGTGGCGGTCTTTAACGTTGCACTCGTCTATACTTAAAAAAAACAAGCGGTGAAAAAAAAAGTTGCTTGGGTGAATTCTAAAAAAAACACGAAACATGTGTTCAAAAAAATATTTGTAAAAACAAAAACCCCGACTGCATAAAATTAAAAAGAAAATAAACAAGCCCAATAGTTTATTAGGATTAACAGTTGGGACCTCTTTCAATTATGCGGGGTTCCTGGTAAAGATTTTATTGATTAAAGAATCACTTATAGGTCCCAACTGTTAGTCCTAATAAACTATTGTAACTTGTTTATTTTTTTCTTTTGACTGAATTTAAACAACATCCACGCATAAAATCTAATCCAGCAATGAAGCGATGACAAACCTAGCAGTAATCGTTGTTCATCTATGAATTGTTGACTTAAACAATCATTTAGTTTATTGAAATCCTTCACTGTAACTCCCTATAAGTTGCATTCTTGGGTAGAAAGTGTTTGTGTAATTGCTTTCAATCTTGTCTATCTATCACCGTCATCACTATGGTGCTTAATTGATACTTCGTTCGTTAATAACCAAGTGTATACTTGTTAAATTCTTACTTTGTTCTTCAATTTATTTTGTCTCGTTTTGCAATATTTCAATCGTTTCATGTACAAATTCTAACTTTATAGGTTTGCAATACCGCGGTGACGATGGCTGTTGGTTCTGTCAAATTCTTTCATATGCATCACGGGGATATCCATAAATTATTTGTACAGGTACCAAAGATGAGATAAAAATAGAAGCATCAGATACATCCCCATTTTGAAATAACTGTTTATATTCAGCCTGCCTGGAAGTATCATCACAACCCATTTGCTTACGAGCCATAAATTCTCAATATTACTTTCTTCTTTATTTCTACACTAGAAAATAAATCATTTAGTGATATATCAAATCTTTTCATTGTATGATTGACAAGATCCTGAACCGGCACCTCTGCTGAACTCTCAGTTATTACGATATTGTCAGGACAGCAGTGTTTTTTTGCCTCAATTACGCTTTCGTAATTGAGATACAGCTGACAATTTGCTTCAAGGGCATTACTTTTAATAACATTGTATTCATATTTAGTAAACCTAGCATTAGTAATTAAAAAAAGAGCTTTATCTTCTGTTAACCTAACAATCTTCACGTTATTTTTATTTATATAAGTTTTCACAGCGTCAGAGCTTACAATATCGCATAAAATTTTTGCAGCTTGACGATTATCTTCTGTTCTGAATTTCATTTCAGCCGCATACGTTAACTTGTTCCAGTATTACTACTTAATTCTTGAGTTTTCCGACGTTTTGAGCTGTCACTGCAAAGATCTCTACAAAGTTTTTTTGCAGCCTTCAAACTTTGTCTTGCTTGGAAAGAAAAATTAATACATTGTTTCAAGATGTTTACTATTTCTTGAAACATTTTGCCATTTCTTTTTAAAGGACTTTTGTAAGAAAGGACGTTATCAATTCGATTTTTTTTAATATATTGACATATAAAGTGTAATAATTCTTGCTTTATATCCAGTGGTAACTAATCTTCACAATATATAACTTCTCAAAGTTTTGCATTTAAGCATTGAAATCGAGTTTCGTGGTCATTACGAATCTATCCATCCATCGAGTAAAAACTCAAATATTTTTTTCGGCTAATCGGTATACTAAGAGTATAATGGAAACCATCTGAAAATGGTTGATAATATTTTTAAAATTTAATTTTGTACAGTTGACGCAAGTAGACACACACAGCCAAATGTAGCACTATATAAAAGCTACTGGAATGCATATTTTAAATAATATAAAAATCCGAGTTAAAAGTAATTGATGTAAAATATTTTATTATTTTTTTAATTTAACGTCTTAGTTCTAATATCCAAAAAATAAATATCAGACGTGATTTAACGATAATGCAAAATAATACTAGATTATTCCTTTAGGTAGGTAATAAAATAAAAAGTGTAAAACTTTTTACTACTCACCAAAAAAAGTCTTGTAGGTACTTTAGGTTACTATTTTTTTATTAGAGTAACTTTATTTTTGAATATTGGCCATAAATTGTGTAAATTTATGTGTGCGTCGCCTTGGAATGGCGCTCATAGCGGATGAAACATACATAAAGATGGCAGGGATCGCTGCGAGCAAACCTTTCACTGTTGACTCCTCCACGACCGACGTAGATATAAAGATTTCTTTTTCAGCTTCTCGCTGTATCCCGCATATAGCAGGGTAGGCAGAGGGAGCTTAGTGTTGGAACTCTCCACTCTATACTTTCCGCCGAATTCTGGAGGCATTTGGAGTAGAGTGATGGATTCAACGCCGCGCTTTTGCCTCGGTGGTGTCGAGCAAAGAAATGCGAACGACTCGCCTTACTTCACTAAAATTTTCTTATTATTTAAAAAACAAATCAAAGTGTTGCACGTCGTGTAATCTTTTAAAAAACCGGCCACTTCTACGTCTATGAAGTTTTAGGAAATACAAAATATAAAAAAACCGTTTAACAACTATAGTCATTGTGTACACTACGCCATCTGTTGTTGAGTGACGTCAACATTCAATTTTATAACTTACTAAGCCCGCGAAGAAAAGTGTTCCTATTTGACACTAGGGGCGCTGATTGTTAGCGTCGCATCCACAAACTAGACAATTTTTTCGGTGGTGGCGCTAATGTCACATATTTGTGAGGTGTTTTTATGCTAGTGTTATTAGTGAGAGGTTATGTGTAATATTTATGTTTTACGGAGTTAAAAAAAATAATTCTTCATAATGGAGAAAAGGAAAGAGTCTTTAAACATAGTGAAAATGTGTCGCTTTTGTCTGACACAAAATGAAACATTGGAGAGCTTGTATGATAGAAACCGTTCAGGAAAGAATTCACCAAATCTTCATTTGAAAATTTTATCGTGTGTTTCTATTGAGGTAATGGTGAAAATATGATTTTCTTTTATCTTTCAAGTGCATAAGTTTTTAAGTGATCAATCTGGCTGATGGACGCCACCTACAATCTTCGGTTTTGTCTACATGTCGTAATGGCGCCTAACGTATGATTGATTATACAAAAACTAATATGTAATAAAACAATGAATGAATGTATAAAATAAGTATAAATGTTGATAAATATGTGGATAGACGTATGTCCGAGATCTACCTTTTTTCTCTAATTATCTTCTGTCAATTTGCTTAACATAATGAATAACGCCACCTAGTGAGTTGTACTACTTGTCCCTAAATTATATACTAATTTAAATTTATTTATTTTTTAGATATTTCCCTCTGACAAAATGCCCTCATTTATTTGTCATCGCTGTAAATTCTTCATGAATCTTTTCTATGAATATAAGAAAATTGTTCGCCAAGCTGATGAAACAATCTTACAGTATATTCAGCATAACTCTCCAATGGAAATAATAACATGGCCCTCAATCTTTTCTAAAGTAAGTTTTGAATGCCATTCTAATACAAAACAAACAATATGAACAGCTATACCTACAGAACTCATATATGCATAGATATTAAGAAACCATAATAAACAAACTAAATTTTAAAAAATTCTATATTATTGTAACACTTTGTACAAAAATAAAATCATATCTATTACTTAGTAATGTAAAAAAAAGTTATCACAATTTCTATATATTATTATTTAAATTCATAATTAAATAAAAAATGAGAATACAACTTGAAACTATTTATACTCTTGAAGGAATTTAATAAAATACAGTCCTCATGTACGCTGTATTGATTGATTGCACATGAATACAAATATCCTAAAAAGTCATGTTTAACATTTTAGGTATATAATAAAGTGAATGAAATTGATATAGTCAAAACTCTAGAAGGTGCTACCGTGCAAGTTTCTTCTCATGATAACTCGGATAGTGATGAAGAAGATGGAAATGTTTATAATATAAAGGTGACACCGATGGCTATTAGAATAATGAAGAAACAAATGCTTGCATTCAGATCAATATTTGAAAGAATATTTTAAGCATGTTTTTTTTGTTGTGTGACTGTCAACACAACTGGTAGGTTCGATCCCTACTCAAGAAATTTAAAAAAATCATATTTTCATTTCTTTGTCTTGGAGTAAAGGCACAGAGTGGCATTGAGTTCTAACACTCAACATGCAATGCCTCCAGAATTTGGCAGAAAATGGGAAATGGAGTGTCTTAACACTAGGTTTATTGTGCCTACCTGTTGTGCTGTGTACTGTACCCACAGGTACAGTGTGAAGCTGAAGAAAAATTCTACCATATATTATCACCAAAATATTACATGTAACATAAAGTTAGTATTAGAAAACGAAAAAAAACACTTAAAAATTTACTTATATACTTAATTAACACTTAAAAAAAAGTTATTGAAAAATTGGATATTGCATTATTTTCACTATATAATTAATATTAAAACATTCTTATTTATATTTTATACTCAAATAATTTACTATAACTATTATTATAATTTATTTTTAGATTGAAGATGGTCCAGATGATGATACAAAAACTGCTTGTGTTAAAATTATTACCAGTAAAGAGAGCAAAGAAATGGAAGATCCATTGGGTAAAGGTAATTTGTGTATGCTGCTGATGTTTTTTTTTAACACATTTTTTAAATTATTTGCATTATATATATATTATATTTAGTAGCCATTTCATTAAAATGCGTGTGTTCATAGCTATGTGTCTACAATAGTGTTATTTTATGTTGCAATCCAAAATTATAATTTATATATATTTTTATTTTATTTTTTAAATATAAGTATAGTTGAAGTACAAACGTTTCATTCTGTCCAGAGACAATGGAATGTGGCATGTTATTATTTTTTTATTTATCTCTCCAAATCATATTTTGTTTTGCATGTGTTAAAATATTCTTATTTATTACAAACATTCTGTTTTTACGATAATTTTAACAGGTAAGGATATTGTCTTATTATATTAATGTGAAACATATACATATTGAAAAGTCATACCATTCTTCTGTACTTTCAAGTCCCCTGTGCATACCCCATGCAGAGGGGACCTAGTCTTGAGACACCCCACCTTCTGCCCAATTTTCAACACATTGCAGGCTAAGTCGCAGAAGTCAACGCCGCTTTTACCTTGTACCAGAGATAGGCAATGAAAAAAAAATAATCGCCTTAGCGGGATTTGTATCTACAACCATCGCATTTACATTTAGACGCTGTTCCATGCGCCACGACAGTAACGTTATTACTATATATTTTGTAAAACAGAACAACATGAGATAGATGCGGTGGAGAAAGGCTTAGAAGATGGCTGTTGGGCTTGTGACGAGTGTGACTGTACATATCCTCTGCAACAGTTGTTGGAGCTTCATAAGGCACAGAAACACAGGGAGCGCACAGTGGAGTGCGATCAGTGTGATGCGTTAGTATAATTCTTTACATGTAAAATATTAAAAAAAAACGATTATTAACTTTTAACTGTGATGATTATAAAGCTATTTAATTGTTATTTAAAATTAAATATTGTGTTATTTCATATGAATACAATTTACATAGCATAAAAATATTTTTTTAAAACCAAAATTTATTTATTTTTTTTATAAAGTTTCCAAAATGTATAAAACAATTTAAAAAAAAACATAAGATTAAAAAATTATAAAATTTACAGTAAGTTAGCAATCATCAATTTAACAATTGTTATACTGTTTCAGAAAATTCTTCACAAAATATGATTTATCAACTCATCTACTGCGTCATACTGACGAATTACCATTCCAATGTGTGGCTTGTAGCAAGAAATTCAAAAGACTCATATTGCTTAAGAGACATGAAAAAGTAAGTTATTTCATCACAATCAGCATCTAAATTATTATGAATCCTTTCTTTAAATTAGATTAATTACTTTAAAGTGTATTTAAAAACCTTGGATAAGAAGGTAGATAGAGAGGGAATAATATTAAAAAAATAAAAAAACTTTTTTATTTAAGGTCAAAATGTTAATCTACTGTAATATAAATAGGGCTAATATAATAAATGTGGTTATAAATAAATTCATACCTACTATTAGGCTGACTCGACAGTTGTGGGTTTGATTCTGAATGAAATTAATTATTTAATATTTTAATTTCCTTGCTCTGGTAACAAAATAAAGCGTGGCCTTGTGTTCTCTCACTCAAGACACTATAACTCAAAAATTTTACGGAGAGTGGAGAATGGTGGTGTACAATGTGATCTTAAAAAAAGGATGTCTAATATTTCAAATATATAATAGTATTGTAATGTGTTTTGCACATTTTCAGCTCATCCATTCAGACTTACCGCAGCAAATCTGCCCAAATTGTCCAGCCTCATTTTTATCTATAGAAGAATTGGAAGCTCACAAAAAGAAGCATGTTCGCATACACCGCCCATTCGTTTGCAACATGTGTGACAAGAAGTGAGTTTACTTAGGTTTTATATGGACTATCTATTTATGTTTTATTATGAAGAACGACTTTACTGCTATTTCAATAGATTTAAATTACACATATATTGTATGTATATTCGCCTGTGCAGATATTTAAAGTTACTGATATTGTTACCCTATCATTAATAAGGACAATATTATATTATTGTAAATTAAATTAAATAATTAAACATTAAAATTGTAGCATCTATATTGAATAAAGCAACTTTTGAGTTCTTGCCGACTCTTCTTATCAGAACTGTCTACCAAACGGAAGGTAACTTTAAATTCATTTGATGATTCCAAAGTGCTGTGCTGCAGTGCTGCAAACTTTTTTTTTAATAATTAATATTATGAATTTGAATTTATATTATTTAAGATTTATTTTGTTTTAGTCAAATAAATTTATATGATGTTAATATTAATCTCTTTATGGTACAATTTAAAATATTAATAAATATTATATCTTAAATTGCTTTTCACTAAATAATATATATTTTCACTTTAACAGGTTTCACGAAAAGTCAACGCTGCAAAGACATATAGATGTAGTACACAACAAAGTGGCCACATACTGCTGCGAGTATTGCCCCGAGCGTGAGTCGTAAATTAAAAAAAAAAAAAACAAGAAATAGCTATGAACATACGCAAATAATTTTACTAACAACATACACGATATCTCATATAATTTTGTTTAAATTATATGTGGTATTTTATGTCTCTTTGTGACATTTTATATTTAATATGTTTTTGTTTGCAGGATTTGTATCGGTTTCCAAACTGGCGAGGCACGTCAGGACACACGCTGGTGAACGTCCTTATCCTTGCAAATTTTGTGACAAGAGCTTTGCTAAATCCCATCATTATACAAGGTATTTAGACTTTGATATCATTTTTAGGGTTACATATCTCTAAAGAAAAAATGGATCCCTTATAAATTTCATCATTTAGTTGTTCTGTTGAGACCATTTTTCTCATCAATACGTAGAGGTGTCATGAATAAAAAATCGTTGATAAAATCAATATTAGAGTAAATATTACGTTCTGAACATGTAGTTTCGTTCATTTTATATGAACATAAACAAAAACCAACAACTCAATTAGTATAATAAAAAAAATATATAATTTAATGAATGAATTTCTCAATTTTCAGACATTTGCGTCAAACACACAGAGAGGCCAACCGCACCGGGCGCGGGCCCTACGGCGAGAGCGAGCAGTACCGCTGCGACCAGTGCGAGGACACGTTCAGCACCCAGGACGCGCTGATCTACCACTCCGCCATACACGCCACTCAGAACCTCACGTGTCCGCTGTGTCAGGAGAAGTTTGAGGACGTTGATGCGGTCACCGCACACATCAAGTCACATGTTAATGGTATATTTTAGAGAGTTGTTTATATTGTGGTAATAATTTGGTTATATAAGTTCCCTTTTACTTTCAAAGCTCTCTCTCTCTCTTTGGTTTCTATGTAAGACGCTCATATACCCTTTGGCTATATATACAACTTAAAATACATCTTATATTCCAATATATGATATTATTCTTTGGATTAAGAAAGTGGAGAACAGAGTGCTAACACAAGATTCCGTCCAACTAGCACACTGTGGGGGCTACTTTTTTTATCATCATATCTTCATACTGAGAGCGAGACAGTGTTTGACTATTTCCATTATCAGCGTTATTTTTTGTCTGTTAATAGACACATTCATTTGAATTAAAAAAGATAACTTTTTATTATTTATTTATTTACTTTATAATTTCAACAACAATTAGTTAAGACAAAAATATCAGACATATACTAATCAAGTTAAATCTATTAAATATTTATGAGCCTGTATAATTAACAGTCTTTAAGCCATCACTTTTTGTGATTAAGTGATATTTAGTAATATTCAAATTAAATAATTGATGTTGTGATTATATTAAAATATTATAATTATCTACTTCTCCATAAAACTATATTGTAAGAAATGTATGTTTATTTCACTAGGAACGGAATTTATGTGTGATTTCTGCGAGCTAGTCTTTACTTCAAAAGAAAAACTTGATACTCACCAAGCAACGATACACGAAGAGGAAATGCAGAGTGTTAGTATTTTATATTTATTAGTCAAAAATCAGCACCAAAAATGTTTTTAAAACGCAATTTGAAAAGCTTTTTAAAGTTACTTTGAAAATAAATTTCTACAACAAATTTGACAAGACTAAAAAAGTCAATCATATATACAAGTAGGTATATTACTGTTGTTTTTTATTATATACTATTACACTTATTTTAATGTATACATCATATGATTAATAATGGGACTTAATAATGAAATTTTATCTTTTAGATTAAAATTAGTACAAACAAATTGATTTGAGAGTTCAGTCTTTACTTTGATGAAATGAATGGAACATCCATTTTTATATTAAAAATTTTTAGTATATAGGAAAATATTTTCTTGATTTTTTGTATTTATATTATATATAAAAGATATAAAGAATTATATCGATACCTTAATTCACAAACCAGCCAACTCCATCTGCGTGGCGCAGGAACACAAGCGTGCGACAGTAAACGCAATACGTTATGGTTCGATTCCCAATCGGGAAAATGAAATATCGCTGGTAACGAGGCAAAATCGCGGCGTTGATTTCCGCCACTCGGTACGTGATACCTCCAGAATTCAGTGGAAAGTGGGGAACGGAAGTGTCCTAAAGGGATCACAGAGTCGTAATATTAGGTTTCCAGGAACCTTATAAGCGGGGAACAGCGTCAAGCTAAAAAAATATGTTGGTATATTATGTTGTTATATAGTATATTTAACTGTATGACAATCATATTTTTTTTTATAAATAGTCTGCAAAAATTACATAACGTTTTCGGCTTCTCTTGTGAAACTCACGCAATTTAAATTGGCTGTTTTGCGAATTAAAGTATTGATATATAGAATATATTATAATATTTCTAAACAGGAGACCACATGTATTGACGAGTCGTCTATAGAAATGGAGTGCGATGAAGACGAAGAAGACGATAATGCAATAAATGGTATGCTTTCTAATATATATTTTTTGGAGAATATATTTTTTTAATAATTGTCTAAGCAAACGCTACTCCATTGATCCTCAAACCTCAAATGGTAAAAATTGAGTTAATATAGTTAATATATATATTTTTTTTTGTAAATTTACAGTAAAAGAAGAAGGCGATCACATGATAATTGAAATTAAAAAAGCAGATGAATTCTTGGTATGTATTTAGGTAACAATATTTTGATAGATCTAACTAATAAAATGTAATGAGATAGCTTGCAATTAAAAATAATTAATTAAATACTGATGCATAATAATAAAGATAATTAATAGATGTCTTTATTATAAAGATTGCTAATGTTAATGAAATGTCTTAATGTTTTTTTTCTTCAACAGATAAGTAACACAAAGGAAGATTCAGAAGACAAACCAGACATTACAAATTCTGAAGGTACCAATTTTATTGTATGATTTATAATATTTATATTATAATAATTTAAAAATTCTAAGACAAAACAATCTTTTACTTTGCAGAAAGCGAATCCGATACAATTTTAACAGAATTAGCGACGGTCGAGCCAATATCGGTGGTGAAAAAGTCAGTCAACATTGCAGAAGAGAAAGTAGCACCAAAATTACCGCAATCGTCTTCAGAACCATCATCAAAATCGTTACAGCAACCACTCCGACAAGCATTAGCGTCAACGTCATTATCTACGCCGCCAACGTCGTCGTCGAAACCTGTCATACAAAAAGATGCAAAATCTGCAAGCAAAGCTAATGACAGCCAGGTAATGTGAAACTACTTAATAAGAAAACGTATAATTTTTTAATAAGTTTGGAATAACACTTTAAAAATGTTAAAATATTAAAAAAATAAGAAAATATGTGAAACTAGCTGTTTTATACTTTTAGCCATAATTGTTAAACGATAGAAGAAAAAATATGCAATAGAACAAATTTAATACACAAAAATAATATTTTTTTATAACATGTTATAACAAATAAATACAATACAAAATAAAAGGAAAAGAAATTTAAATTATAAATTTCTAATTAAGTTGGTTTGCTTAAATGAGTTTGGCCTTATATTATAAACTGTTTTTGAAAATATGTTGATGTTTCCACAAAATATAATACAAATATACTTTATTGATTTATTCTTTGCAATTATATTGTAGTGAAAGTATATAAGAGGCCGGTCGTGGCGCAGCGGCACGAAGTGTGACTGCAAAACCGACTGGTTCTGGGTTCGATTCCCACTCGAGGAGATGAAATATTTACTTAAATTTATATTTCCATTTCTTCGCTCTGGTGTCGAGGTTAAGCGCGGCGTTGAGCTCTGCCCCTCAACACGCAATGCCTCCAGAATTCGGCAAAAAGTGGGGAACGGAGTGTCTTAACACTAGGTTCCCTCTGCCTACCCTGCTGTGTGCGGGATACAGCGTGAAGCTAATTTAATTTAATTTTTTTTTTGAAAGTATATAAAATTTATTATTATTATTCTAAATATTTTTGACAGACTGCAAGTATACTTCGTAGAGCTGAAGAAATTAAGCGCAAGGTAGTACTATCAACAGAGTCACTGGAAATAGTACAAACTAATGCAGGTAAAGGTTAAGTTAATTATTTTATGTCCATGTGTGTGATGTTAAAATATAATACTATCAATTTTACACAAAAATAACCTATATTACTGTTAATTAAAAAAAATTGAAACCGTCAAGAAAAGCCGTGTAAACGTGAAGATTAAAAGTTCTACCCCACTCGTTGA
This sequence comes from Heliconius erato x Heliconius himera, assembly GCA_013421005.1. Lineage (NCBI taxonomy): Eukaryota > Metazoa > Arthropoda > Insecta > Lepidoptera > Nymphalidae > Heliconius > Heliconius erato x Heliconius himera. The sequence continues at coordinate 64,149 of JAATLQ010038423.1, read as the reverse complement.
ATACTTTCAATAAATTAATAAATACTTTTCCCCACTCTGGTAAGAGAAATGCGGCAGTGACTTCCATCACTCAACAGGGAATGTCTCTGATTCGTTAGATTAGGTTAGGTCGTTAGTAATAATAATATAATTTTTATCCTCCTAAAAAATGTTTTAGTAATATTTTTATACTTTTTTTAGTTCTTGAAAAGAAGAGAGTTCCAGAGGACAAACCAGTCACCAAAGTAGAAACAACAAATAGTGGTGGTGCTAGTGACAAATCTCTGCGTCTACTAGAGAAGGAGCTACAGGATCTCAAAAGAGTGAGTTTTAATGATTGTTGGAGTTTCCTTACGTATCTGTCTCTTATAATATAATAGACAAACTTGATATTATCATAAAAATATATCAAATTCTTCACTTAGATTCAAAAGCTTAATAAATAAATTTCATTGACATATAAATCGATTTCCACTCGAGGGAATGCATTATTTTCATTTTTTCATTATAGTAACAATATAAACCGTGGCATTGAATTCTGCCACTTAATAGGCAATGTTTCAAAAATCTGACGATTAGACGTATATATGCGGGCCAGCTCGAACCTGCTATATGCGGACGACAGCGTGAAGCTAAAAAAGCAACAAATTATTTTATAAAAATGGCCATAAAATAATTTATTATTTATTTAAAAAAAATGTGTGTTATTTCCAGACAAACAGCCGTAATGAAGTGACTAAGACGCCAATAAAAATAGTTGATACAGTTAGAAATAAGCGCCTACAGCTTCACACATCTACGCCGAAGTTAAAGTATGTTAAAGATTTAGTAAATAAACATATTATTTATACATACAACCATATTATATTTTACTTTTACAAAAATAATAAGATATTAATTTTACAATACATTTTTGTACAGAACTGTAGAAGAAAGAAAATTACCCGTCATAAACAAATCACCAGCGTTAGAAAAGAAAATAGAAAAACGTATTATTACCAAAGAAAATAAAGAACCAAAAGAAGTCAAGGATGTTAAGAGCACTAACAGTAGTATGAAGGAAGAAAAGGAAAAGGAGAAAGAAACTCCAAAGGTAATTAATAATAAGAATCACACTCTCTTTCTATTATATATAGCTTTATTAAATTATACACTTTTTTATCTTCACACTGTATCCGGCATACAGCAATGCTGGAAACTAGGCAGAGGGAACCTAGAGTTAATCTGTTCCCCACTTTCCGCCCAATCTTTGATTGCATGTTGAGTGATGGAACTTCACGACGCACTTTATTTTTCTACCAAAACAAGGAAATAAAAATTGTACACATACAAACACATATGTATTAATAAATATTAAAATCAATTACTTTGAAAATTTTATAATTACATAGAAGAAACTATCTATATACATTTAGTTATAATATATAAATCTTAGTATATTAATAATTATAATCATAATTCTTTACGATAAAATAATTTTATTATTTATAGAGTGTAATCAAGAATGGTTCAGGCAGCGATAAGAGCACCTCCGAAGAAATAGTGCGTCGCTCAACGCGGCCATCTAAAATAAAGAACTACGCCAAAATGATACGAGACCGCTCACAGATGGAATCCGACGAGGAAACTAGTAGTGAGGATGATGAGGAATACACAGAATTTGATAGAAGTATAGAAGTGAGAATCTTTATCTTGTTTATGTTTTTTTTTGTCGTTCACGCTGTTTCTCGCATACAAGCGGGGTGAACGTAGTGTTCAAACACTCTTCCCTATTTTCTGCTAAATTTTCGAGGCATTGCGTTTTGAGTGGCGGAACTTAACACGATACAAATGAAACTAATAAAAGCTCATTTTTGTGTATTTAGACTCGCACGAAAACTCGTCGTATAAGTCAAACCAAAGTTTCGTCAGTGAAGTCGCCCGCGGCCGCGCCGGCACCGACCACGCCAACCACGCCCGCTCCCCGCAAGCGAGGACGCCCGAGGAAAGAACCGCCCAAGGAGGTGTAAGTTCTTTTTTTTATGTTTGCCATTTTGTCACATAGCGAAGTAGGCAGAAGTAACTTAGCGTTAAGATAGTAAAGAATTAATTATCAGAAAAAAATATGTATATCTATATATATAAAAGGACTTGTGCTGACTGACTGAGGTAAGACGCACGCAGAGCCGTAACCGCTGATGGTAGAAACGTGAAACTTGGGCAGATGTTTATTTTCATATTCTGGACATCCACTAAGAAGGGAATTTAATAAATTTTAACCCTAAAGGGATGAAATAGGGGTTGAAAGTTTGTATGGAAAAAAAATTTAATCTGCACCGATTTTTATAAAATTTGAAATTTAGACTCTTAAAAATATTTCATTGAATACGTGTTTCATGGTTTTTAAGAATTCACCCACTAAGGGTTCAAATAAGGGGTTGAAAGTTTATATGGAAAAATCTTTAAATTGCCACCGATTTTTATAAAAATTTAAATTCAGACTGTTAAAAAATTTTTATTGAAAGTGGTTTTTTTAGAATTCACTCCTAATAAGCGGGCGAAGCCGCGCGCGCCCTCTAGTATTTATATAGATTTGTTTCTTGTTTCGAGAATATGGCAATATGTATTATTTATTTAAATTTATAAAGAATTTACATTGTATGTAAGTAAATATATATGTGTCATGGATTTGCTTTTTTAACTATAAGAGTTCCGTTGACTTTTGACTAGTGACCATGGACTAACTGCATAATTCTTTTTTTAATTTAAAAGGTCCATTTAAAATGTGAATTTAAATAGAACACTAAATGTTTTGTTAATTATATGTTATCTTAAATATTTTGAAAATATAATTATTTAGATTAGAAGAGAGTAATATTTTTAAACATTTTTTAAAATGTGGAATTACCACACTTAAGAAAGAAAAATAATCAGCTACACGCTGTATCCCGCACACAGCAGGGTAAGCAGAAGAAACCTAGTATTAAGACACTCTGTTCCCCATTTTTCGCTGATATCAGTAGACATTGCGTGCTGAGTGGTGGAACTCAACGCCGCGCGCGAGATCGAACCCACAATCAGTCGATTTTAAAGTCACACTTGTGCCCCTGCGCCACGACTGGCCTCAAAAAGAAAAATAATTATTAATAAAACGTATATTTTTTTTATACGTTTTCTTAATAAGCATAAGAGACTAATATTTGCTTTTAACTACAGGCCCACAAAAATTAGGAAAGAAGATAACGAGGAAGTTATGGAAGTACAGAAAGAAAAAATCAAGAGCGCAGTTCAAGAATCCAGCACATTAGAAAAGGTGAGAAAAGATCTTTTTTAGAAAAGATATCACTGACACCTCTCAGATGTAAGATCTGTGATCCTATAGTGAATTACAAATTGATATATAAAACAACTAGCGACCCGCTCGCGGCTTCGTCCGCTTGCACTATTATTAATTTACTAATCTGCATTACTTTCGTTTTCATACTTATTTTTATTTACAAATTGTTTAAAATAAGGCAGCAGTGAAATTGCAATTTAATAGGTTAAGCTATTACTGAGATTAGCGTGAACAAACGCATAGACAAACATTTTAAAAATCATTTTTCTTGATTCTATTACGTTATTAAATGCTACGATCAATATTTTTTCTTATCTTCCATATACAGACACCGATCCATTACAATCTTATTATAAGTATAGATTATGGTATACTTTAAATGTGTTTGGATAAATAAAATACCATATGCCTTTAAATAAACCTATGTTTCATTTTATATACACTCCGTTACTTGTTTTTCGTCTACTTTTCTATATAGCGTTTAGAGTGGTAGAACTCAACGCCGCGCTTTGTTATATTGTCAGAGCGAGAAAATAAAGATAATTCATTTCCCTGAGTGAGAATAGAACCGTCACGTGTACAGCCAGTGTGCCGCTGTGCCACGAAGGTCTCAATTTATTTTAGTTGTTAAATAAATGTGTGTATGCCTTAATTATTAACGTATATTTTTTATATTAATATAAAATATAAATTATCTACAGAATACTAGTAAATCTGCTTCTGAGGAAAAACACACTACACCAGACGTTCTCGTCTCTCCGACTGGGCAAACATTGAAGAAGGTAAGTTGTAAATAAAATATAGGCATATCAAGTTTCTCATTAAATTTGATAATTTTGATTTCCTATTGTATATAAATGACAGCTAAGATTTAGTTAAGAAGGGGTCATCGCGATGATATTGCTAGGTCTCACTGTGCATAATTGTTTTTTGCTATATAAAATAAAATTATTCGTCGTCGTGTATAGTAATTTATGGACACAACAGACAAATTTCGTGATTTACAATATAATACGTAATTTGAACACAATTCTGTGTTCAAATTACGTATTATATGTTTAAATATTTGTTCTTATTTTTTTTTCAGCGTTACGCTGCTGCTTGTATCCCGCATACAACATAGTAGACAGAGGGAACCTAGTGTTAAGACACTTTGTTTCCCAATTTACACCAAATTCTGGAGGCTTTGCGTATTTAGTGGCGGAACTCAACCGCGCTTTGCCCGGAAACCAGAGCAAAGAAATGAAAATATTAATATATTATATATATTTCATTTCCTCGAATGAGATTCCAACCTCAATCTGTCGCGTTGGCATTCATATTTTGTGCCCCTGCGCCACGGCTCTCCTATATTTTTATTATTATTGCACTTGTTTAATTGAAAATAATTTTTCAGGTACCCATTAAAGCTCTCCCACCCGGAGTAAAACCTTTGCCCTTGCCAATGAATGCTAGACGTAAGTTTTAAGATTTACCAAAAAAATATATTACAATATTTAAAGAAAGTTTCATTGTCTAAATGTAAATTTTGTTTAATATAACAAAATTTAACACATTTTTTATAAAATTACAGCACTAGGCACAGCTGAATTATGTGAAATGCAAATCGGCAAGAAGATGGTAAAAGTTCAAAAGATAGTCATGACCAAAGCTGAAGTGGAAGCCATGGCTAAAAAGGGCCTTGTGGAAATGAAGGTATAAATATGAATAATTTTAATTTAATTTCGTCTATAATTAGTATTTGAACGTTGCTTATAAAAAATGCGTTGAGGGCTTCACCCTCAGAAGAATAAGAAGAAGAAGATATATTTAGATTAAAGAAGAGAAGAGTTTTTACAACTAAACACTACACAAGATAAAACATAACAATTAAAATCAAATAACTTATAAATGCATTTGCTACTAAACTATAATTTAGATTTCTTTCTTTTTTTTAACTTCATACTGTATTTCAAATTTACTGGCCCTAGTGTTAAAATACTTTCGTTTTTCACTATTCAACGAATTCTGTAGGCATTGTGCGGTGAGTGGCGGAACTCAACGCCGCGCTTTGCCTCCTTACCAGAGCGAGGAAATGAAAAAAATCTAATATTTCATTTTCACTTTTGTACTCTTGTGCCCCTGCGCCATGACAAATATTATAATTAATAAGTATCATTAATAAAAATATTCTGTTTTTCAGGATGGAACAATGGTTTTGAAACAAGGTATAAAGCTTCCGACGGCAGACCCGTTGACAATTAAATCATCTTTAGTCGGACCAGGTAATTAACAATTTGTAATGATCGTTTAACAATGAAATGCCTAGATTACTTTAGATGGATGGTCTTGGAAGTATCCAAGACCATCCATCCATATAGAAGTATCTATATAACGACCAAAACAAGACATAAACATTGAATATACTATAAAATGGACTAGATTTTTAGTCTTAGAAAAAGTAGAAAAGTCTGTAGATATTGCATAGCATAATATATAATCGTATATATGTATAAAAATTATTAACGCATTTTTTTTATTTTGATATCTATGCTTATTAAATATGCTAAGTAAGTGAAATCTTTTCATTTCCTCTGGTAACAAACAGCACTTCACACGCAACAATTTGGCGGAAAGTGGGGAACCGGGTGTCTTAACACTAGATTCCCCTGTTCTCTCTCCATAAAGCGTGAAACTTATAAAAAAAACAACTCTTTTACATGCCATAAAACGTGCACACTGTCAGAGTCGTTATATATATTTTTCTTATTTCTAGATCTAACAAAGGAATCTCCTAGTAAAAAAGAAAAAGCTGCACCCTCAAGATGTGATTTTGGTGAAGAGTCCCAATGAAGATCTACAACTAATAATTAAATCAGATTATTTTACTTTCTGTAAGCATCGTTATTATGTTTTTTTTTTAATGTCAGGCGTTTATAGCCAGTTCTCCTAAATGTAATGTGGTAAAAATATTTTTACCCTATATGTATATTACGTTTATATTTTAGAGTATTAAATACCTTATGAGTTTTGACACAAAATTAAGTATATAAGTATAAGTTTCTTCTATTATTATTATTTTGTTTAGTTGGTAATTTTAAACTAAATTGAATTCAATTCGTATGTTAAAATGTATAGAGTTAAGTCACCTTTACACATATAAAACATATTGTATATTTTTGTGTTGAAAAAATAGATGTATTAAATAAAAAACACTTTGGCTTTTATTTTCATATATATATATAATTTTTTATCTATAACCTGAAATGACGTAAGCTACGGAAGATAAGGTAAAAGTAAAGATAAAGATAGAAGTGAGAGAGGAATATATTATAGCGGCTTCGCCCGCATAACACCAGTTATTATTTTATTATGCTGCATAAGATTGGTTAAATAATTGATACATTCATTTTTATATTTTTTTGAAAATGCTATCATAACGTGGCTACTTGTAAGGACGAAACCTGCGGCAAGGGCGCCCCACGCAGGACTCGTGCCTATGCTTGCGGCCATAAACAGAGCGTTGAATTATTTTAATTTTTCATTTTCTCGAAAAGGTTAGGTCTAGGCAAAGACGGAAGGCTAAAGTAATACGATGGTGTTTTTAATTGACTGGAGAATGTAGCTTTCATACAAAACAAACAAAAAGTAAATCCCACCAGTAGTTCCAGAGATTTTTGCGTTTAAACAAATAAACAAACTCTTCCGCTTTATTATATAAATATAGATAAAAAGCAGCCGATATCGAATTGATGCCACAACTGGTTGAGAAATGAATACTCACTTTCAGGTATAAAGTTTGTACCCATTCGAATAACGAAAAAAAAATTATTAAAAGAAAATATTACGCTGGCGAGTAGCGTGCACATAGCAGTACACTGTAAATTAAAAACTTAATATAGGCCCTACTAGTCATCCCTTACATAAAAAAAAAATAGTTTGTGCAATACGTAAACAAATTTTACAGACGATCCTGGTAAGGACAAGTAAATATAAAAATATTTAAACACCGCACATGATCATATATAACCTACTGGTTGTGGGTTCGATCCGTATTCAAGGAGATGAAATATTTACCTAAATTTATATTTCCATGTGAGTTCGATCCTACTCGAGGAAATAAAATATTTAATATTTTCATTTCTTCCCTCTGGTTGAGTTCCACCACTCAACACGCAATGCCTCCAGAATTGCGCAGATAATGGGTAACAAAATTATTTTAATGGTAACCTAGTGTTTTAACACTAGGTTTCATTTCGCCAAGTATCAAAACCTTTTATCACGTTATTTTCTAGTTTTACACTTTTTTTCTTTAAGTCTTATCATTAAAGAAGATTGTTTTACAATAAAAATGTAACTAATATAAATTTTAGAATTATAAGCTTATTCAAATATTATGTTTAATATATGCATTGAATGATAAATTGAAAATATGGAAACTTGAATTTCTGAGCTACGAGAGATTGATGATAATGATTTGAAAGGAACCAGAAATATTTTAAATATAATCTTTATAATGTAAACATTACTTTTATTTATATAAACAGAAGATATCTAAATTATAATCTTATTTTAAAACGGATATTTAACAATTGAAAGCATTCAATCTCTTAGTGTAAAAAGAAAGAAGATGCAAATGAACCAGATTCGCAGCATAATATAACCTCTATTCAATACTAGATGGCGCTATAATCGTTTTGTTGCTGAACTTCCATAATAGATGTCGCTTAAAGAGTTTCCCGCCAACGGACATTGTCATAATTTACGCGCTGAGGCGGCTTGTTCAAATTATACATAGAATAATCAAACGACAACAAAACCGCGCAACAGTCGGGTGTGAGTGAAAACTCCAAATTTTTTATAATTGAAAAAAATATATATATTCGAAAATCGTGCTCCTAGTGTAATTTATTATTTTTAATAAATCTGAAGTATTAAACCACTACGTAAGTATTTTTTTTTTCTTTTTCATAAATACCATTTTTTTTAAATTTATATGTCGAAATTCTTAATTTATATGTTGTTCTATCCTTTATATAATATAATAATCGTATTTTACCAATAAATGATATGCTTTGATGCTTATTTATTAAGTATAAAAATTTAAAACACAATTTAAATTTGTAAATTTTAGGATTGACCTTTTTATTATATTTAACTTTAATATTGACTTACTCTGTTACATATCTTTAATTTAATTTATGATAAATTTTGAAAATATTTAAATACGCAGGAAGCTTAAGTTATTTTTGTTTAAATGTGATGTGGTAGGTACATCACATTTTAAAAAAATATAATAAATTATTTTTCGTGTTTTAAAAATGGAAACCAAAATTATTGTTGTCTTAACAAACGTTAATTCAGTCTTTCATCGGGGTCATAGAGATTTACTGAAGCAATTGATAATAATCGATAAGATAAGATAACATTTTCTATCATAATATACTTAACACAGTTTTAAACAATTGAATATTAATTGAAACACTTAGATCTAATTTTATAGGTTCTAAAAATCGGCTTCACGCTGTATCCCGCACACAGCAGAGTAGGGAGAGGGAACCTATTGATAAGACTCTCGATTTCCCACTTTCCACTGAATTCTGAAAGCAGTGCGTGTTGAGTGGCGGAACTCCACGCCGCGCTTTGTCTCGACACCAGAGCGAAGCAATATATGAAAAATTTAATAACATAAAAGAAATTCTATAAATTTTGTAAAGCTATAGAAGTAATCGTAAAAAACTCCTATACAAATCAGTTTCACGCTGTACCCTGCACACAGCAGGGTAGGCAGGAACCTAGTGTTAAGACACACCGTTCCCTATTTTCTGCCGAAACCTGGAGGCATTGCGTGTTGAGTGGCAAAACTCAATGCCGTGCTTAGCCTCGACACCAGAACGAAGAAATATAAATTTAAATAAATATTTCATCTCCTCGAATGGGGATCGAACCCACAACCAGTCGGTTATTACAGTCACACTTTGTGCCCCTGCACCACGACTAGCCTCGGAACTCCTATACAAATACATAAATACAGACAGTATTCCTAGTTTCGAGTCTTACGTTAAATAACATTGAGATGTAAAAATAAGTAAAACACACAACAATATATGTAATGTCAACTTGGAAACATGTTGACTGAAAATTTGACACAAATGTGCTAATTATTATACGGAAGTCCTCTTTGAGTCTACGATTTAAATTAAATTATATTAAAATTTTGACAAATTACCACCATTGCCACTTAACACTTAACATAATGATGACATTGTACTTATATGTAGTAGGTAAATCGTATTTTTAGATATTTTCTTGCTTATATTGGTCGTGGCGCAGGGGCACAAGCGTGTGACTGTAAATAAGACGGTTGTGGGTTCCATTCCTATTCGGGGAAAGGAATTATTATTTATTTATAGTTCAATTTCTTCGCTCTGGTACCAAGGGAAAACGCGGCGTTTCGCCATTTAACACGGTATGCCTCATAAAAATCGACAGAAAGCGAGGTAAAGCTGAAAAAAATTAGTAACACTAGATTTTGTCCTGTGTCTGCTAAATTCTAGAGAGACAATATTACAAAAAGAGTCTTTGTGAAGTTTTAAAATTTATTTCTTGGATTTGCTTATAAAAACATAACATTAATGTAGTAACATTTATACTTTCACGATACGTACAAAGGAAAAGGTAAAGGAGAGAGAGAGAGAGAGAGAGAGAGAGAGTAATAGAGAAAGATTACTGAATGAATTAAAAATTAATTATCGAGATCGATGGCAAATTAAAATATCTTACTTTGCCATCGTTATGATATATCAAAATTTAGCTAAATATAATTTCAGATGTCTACAGTAGGTATGGTCAGTTTAAAGTCATGAAATCACGATTTCCACCATATTGTGATAATGTCGACCCTGGCACAGCCTATACTAACGTGACAAGTGTGACGGTGGTACAATGGTGGTGGAATTTGTTACCGTCATATCACTGCGGAACGAATCTGCTCACACGTTTAGTTTACTATAATATAATATACCATATAATTGGTTGTTTTTTTTTAAACAATAGTAAAATATTTTGAAAAGAAGTAAAAATTAACTATATATTTTTTATTATTTCTAAGCTATTATAAGAAAAAAACTGACATACTTATAAGCTATAATGCAATAACTCTGTATGTGTTAAATATTCAAGTTTTTAAGCAAATGATATTATTCATGCATAGACGTAGTCCACGTTATTGATTGTAGATGGAGATAGGATTTCCATATCAAGACCTAAAATCCCTCTTACTCCAAAAATACTGTGACCACAAAACAACTTGTTCTGTCAAACACATAGGACTGTGTCAATATTTTAATAATTTATATATTTTTAGTTAAATCTTTAATACTTGGTGCTATTCGTTGGTACTTTCATGATAGGACACGAAAATGACATAAAAATCCGATATTAGACAAAATTAAGCCCTTAGATAAAATGTTTGGATAGTGAGATGGACAATAACGGACAACTACCAGATTTATCTCCAAAAATATGTCACAAAGAGATATGTATGTATATAGGTACCATAATTATCTTATGGAATATACTTATATAAATATTTTGATAAGTTATCTTTGATAGCAAAGAAACTAAACCGCCGCTACTTTTACCTTGACAAACATAAATTTTATCTTATTTAATAAACCTATATTACACCTTTAATTTTTAAAACAATACTACTTAATCTTTTTTTATATATTTAACTAATTTTATAAAATGTTCTCTCTATTCCTGTAGAACGCTACAGAATCGGATTATAGTCATTGGCGTAAATTTAATGGGGAGAGCTTTAACTTTAGCTTTGAATAGTAAGTAATAATTTTTCAGGGTTATTTTTTTTTACAAAAATTCCAAGGGCATAAGTCTATCCACAGGCCACCCGGTCCCTTCTATTTGTATAGCTTGTGTCGTAACTTATTTAAAAAAAATAGAAATTCTTAGGAAAACGGGGGCATGGCTACATATGTGTATATAATAATATATATAACCATATAGAAAGATATATGCATGTACATACATATAATATGTAACTTACATATATATACGTCAGCTTCACGCTGTATCCCGCACACAGCAGGGTAGGCAGAGGGAACCTAGTGTTAAGACACTCTGTTCCCCACTTTCTGCCGAATTCTGGAGGCATTGCGTGTTGAGTAGTAGAACTCAACGCCGCGCTTAACCTCGACACCAGAGCGAAGAAATGGAAACATAAATTTAAGTAAATATTTCATCTCCGCGAGTGGGGATCGAACCCACAACCAGACGGTTTTACACTCACACCTCGTACCGCTGCGCCACGACTGGCCTCAATATATATACGTATGTTTTACAATTTCTGTATAAAAATATAACGTCTAATCTGATCTTGAGATTATGTATAACGATATGTTCACTGTATTTCGCATAGCGGGGTAGCCAGAGTGAACCTAAAGATAGAACGCCCCCATTTTCCTCCTAATTTTCGAGGCATTGTGTTTTAAGTAGTGGAACTCAAGACTGCGCTTTGTCTTGTTTCTATAGCGAAGAAATGAAAGTAACTCTAATCGAATCGTCGTGTTTACACTCATTCAGGGCTACGGCGGTCTCATAGTAAAATTATGATAAAATAGAAATCTTATCTTGACGATTTAAATATAAAATAAATTAATTGTTTAAATATTTTACGCCATTATCTTGAGACTGACTCATTACGAATATAAAACATATAAACTACACTCAAGTAAGGGAGTTACGTTCTAACCGCTAGATTATTTGCTTAATAATATTAATTTACACTATATTATAATTTTCCTATTACTTTGAAGTTCAAATAAAATGAAATCCGTAAAAATGCTTTCTTAAATCATAATTTTCTATTGGCTCAAAAACATATAAATCTTATAAAAAAAGTAGTTTCTTATGCTTAGATAATAAGTTTTTAGTCCTAAGCAACCTTATATAGCGAAAAAACTGAAAAGTACAAATTAGTTATAATAAATTAAACCATTAGCTCGTCGTAGGGCGCCGCCCTGAACGCGATATGGAAATGCGGACCGGAAGCTTGGCGATATATAGCCTTCATTATTAACATTTTTACCTTGAAATTTGCATTCGTAAAGAACTAAGGGGTGTGCGTGGATTATTTATTAAAGCTAAAAATACTGCAATGAGTAGTTATTATTTATTTATAGCTAGCTATCTTGCTGAATGTATTTATTTAATTAAATTGGAGATGTAGATATAGAAAGGATGTTAAAAAAAATACAGGGTCTTTTGGACAGGATTGAACTTACATTAATTATATATCTATGTATACAAGTAAAATAATAATACAATATATTTAATTCAATATAAAATTAAATTAAATTTATATGTATACTATTTAATTGGATTGAATGGACTTTATTATACTTGTTGTTCCATCCTCGTCGTCTTATACTTTTGACTGTAAGACATTTTAATTTTGCTTTTGGTAAAGACTTTTATGTACAGTGATTAGTGAACAATTATTATCTAATGACATAATATATCGAGGCCAGTCGTGACGCAGGAGCACAAACGTGTGACTGTAAACTGGTTGTGGGTTCGATCGCCACTCGAGGAAATGAAATATTTATTTAAATTTATAAATTATTTTAATTAGCTCTGGTATCGAGGTAAAGCGCGGCGTTGAATTCCGCCACTCAATACGCAATGAATCCAGAATTCTTAACACTAGGTTCCCTCTGCCTACACTGCTGTGCTGATTTAATGACATAATAGCGTAATAGCGTTCTATAAAAATAAAATTTTCTTTTTATTTCCTTCAATTTAGCTTTGACTAGTCGATATAACGCACGAGTAAGTACATAGCTAACTACATAGTAAATAGTGTCACTGTATAAATAAAAATGCCTATAATTACTGCTGAAAGCTATTTAGAATGCTATAGTCATTATAATAGATATCATTTTTTTATTATTTAGAAGCCAGTCGTGACGAAGGGCACAAGCGTACGACAGGACGTGGGTTCAATTCCTACTCGAGGTAATAAAATATTTAATATTTTCATTTCGTCGGTCATATAGCGCAAAGCATGGCGTTGCCACTCAACACACAATGTCTTTAGAATTTAGCAGAAATTGCTAAAGAGGGAATGGAAGTGTTTTAATGGGAACGGAGTGTCTTTGACACTATGTTCCCGTATTCTCTCTGCCTACCCTACTATGTGCGTGGTACGGGGGTGAAGCGAAAAAAAAATTCAATATGAAATTTAAAAAATAATATGACCTAAAACAATCTCCTAATACACTCAGAGCACACCAATTTACTAGAATAGACGTCTAACCGCAAGTACCTACTTGTGAGGTGGATTATAGTAAATTACCGCCTTTGTGTGGGTTCACGGAAGATCGTAGATATAAGTATTAAAATAATATGGTCAGTAGGTGTAACTGTATAAACGTTGTGAATTTTACTATCATCTAGTTTTGTATTATAAAGCTTTGAGCAGCAAGTTTTATTAACCGACTTCTGTTAAAAGAGGATGTTATAGATTCGACTGTATTTTTTTAAAGCATTTCTGACAATGTTATCCATTAGAAAACCATATAAGTCTTAAATTTGCATAAAGAATGTACGCTACAAAAGAACGAATAACTCAATACCACGCCAACTGATTTTGATGATCTTTTTTATTGGAAATGATACACTTGAAGGGTAGTTTGATGAGTTTTTTTTGTTAAAAAATATTTTTATCTTAGTTATAATAAAAACGTAACGATATCTTTACATGGAAGATATGCAAGAAAAAATATTGTTGGAGGCCTTTATTAAAGATCGAATCGAAAACAATGATTTTTAAAAATTTTGTCTGTTTGTCTGTATATTTGTTCTCACAAACGCCTTAACCGCTTTAAATGCAGTTTTCACTATTGGATTTTGGCAAGCTTCACTTAACATTTTGTGTCTGCTTCATCAATCGGTTCACAACTTAAAAAAATGTCAATATAAAGAGTTGCATGCGAAAATATTGCTACACAACAAGTGTTTTTTTGAATTGGATAAAACTTTAGCTATCAATATATGGATAATGTCTTTGAAAAGATGATGTTTTTAGATCGCGAAAATAATTCTGATGAGAAATTAAATAATTTTGTAGTACAAGCGGGCGAAGCCACACAGAGGCCACTAGTATAAAATATTATCCAAACAATAAACGATTCTAGAAGCTTCAGTGTTTATATTTATCAAAGCTTAAATGATAGTAGTTTCTAATTTTAATATATCTATGTATAATCTATAAAAATATATAACTTTGTTTTGCGTGGTATTGAGTTCGAAGTTAGAAAGTGGGGATCGGAATGTTTTAATAGAGAACAATGTATTAACACTAGGTTCCCATGTTCCCTATGTCTACACGGCTATGTGTGAGATGCAGCTTTAAGCTAAAAAAATGTTTCTTTTTCCTCCTTTACCACATAAATCTACGTAGATGCGTCACACTTGGTCCAGGAAAGCTCGTTGAAATCTAATACGTAACCACAATTAGGTGATCAATATCATCAAGCGGAATTTTATATTAGTCACCTATTGAGCTAAATACTTGTTGAGACCTTTAAAAAAGGAAAAAAAAATGTAAAATAAAATCTACATAAAATCAATATAATTTCATCGAATAGTAGAATCACTTTTTTTTTTTAATTAATTAGCTTCACGCTGTATCCCGCACACAGCAGGGTAGGCAGAGGGAACCTAGTGTTAAGACACTCCGTTCCCCACTTTCTGACGAATTCTGGAGGCATTGCGTGTTGAGAGGCAGAACTCATCGCCGCGCTTAACCTCGACACCAGAGCGAAGAAATGGAAATATAAATTTAAGTAAATATTTCATCTCTTCGAGTGGGGATCGAACCCACACCCAG
>JAATLQ010038423.1:35054-48861 GCA_013421005.1 Heliconius erato x Heliconius himera | reverse complement strand
CTCAGTAGTAGAATCACTCTCTACATAAAATCAATTAAAATTCGTTTGATAGATGTTTAGTAAAATATGTCGAAGCGCTTTTTGTTGTTTAACTTTAAACTAAATGCGGAGTTACAGTTAACCTTGATACGGGTAAAAACTATTTCAATTGAACCTCCCACCTCTATGTTAAACTGTCTTTAAACTATTAAATTAGAAATATAATACTTTTCATTACTTTATTTTGTTCTATATTTAATTTAGAGCCAAATAAAATAATATATCATACTTTAATTTTACTTTCTGTGAGCTAGTATTACTCTTTATTGTTTAAACAATAATAATTTTATGTAATAGTATATTTTATTAATTTGTAAATGTAATCTAAATCAGCGAACACTCGATAGATTGAATTTGACATTTAGCTAAGTTAACTGTAATTTCATATTTAGAACTTTTTTTATATGAAAATAGGTTATACATTATTAATATAATAACATTCGTATTAGGTAGTGATCTCCAACCCATCACGGTGCAAGCCTTATTTCAAGTTCCGCAGGGGGGGCGCTTGCCGCCGATCCATCCTATCGTCTCCAGCAGCTACTTAGTTCTTGCTCTTTCTCAGAGACAGAGTACCTACTTCCTACTAAAGTTCTTCCCTACCTATACAGTGTCGCTATAAAGGCCAGTAGGGCTAACAGCGTTAGCCTCATGTTCAAAAAAACAATAAAAAAGGGAGTGACGTTCATTAATTGTTAAATAATCTTAACTTCTACTTAAAATATATTAAATATTATTCATAAAAAACAGTATACAATACACATTTCAAAGCAATTTCTATACTTTGAAACAAATTTTACACTACAAGCATATACGCTAATAAAAAAAACAGATAACTATATACTAGTTATTTTAAGCCGTGAACTAATTCAGGAGGCGATACTTCTGAAATAATGTAAAAAAGTATTTTTTCTCTTGTATGCCAAGCGTAAACACTGATACAGGTATGTCACGATAAAATGTTTAACGCAATTATTTGCCTTTATTAGATACACATTTCGAGATAAAAATTTAATTGGGACTGGTGGATAAAGAAGGACGCTGTGTTTTATCTGCCACTTCCTATATTAAAAGAAATAAAAACTTGTAATACATTTACTTTTACTTTTAAATAGCTCAAATATAAAATAGAACAAACAATAACAAATAGAAAAATACTCAAATAGAAGAATGATAGTAGAGCTCGTCGTGACGCAGTGGAACAAGATGCGATTGTATACGTGACGGTTCATGGTTTGATTCCCACTCGGGGAATTATTGTACATTTATATTTTAGTTTATTTGCTCTGGTAACAAGGCAAAGCGCGGCTTTGCTTTCCACCACTCAACAAGCAATGCCTTGAAAATTCGGCGATAAGTTAAAAACGGAGTGTCTTAACACTACGTTTCCTGCCTACCCAGCTATATGCAGGATACAGCGTGAAGCTAATAAAAATATATATCAATACGCAAGATCAATTTGTAACATTACTTTAACATTTTTTATTGGACCCCAAAAAACATTATTATTGGTGGTACTTCCATCACACTACAAAGAGAAACGAACAAAAAACACACACGAGTACTCACAATCCTAATACTCTAGGAACCCGCTCTTAATGGGAAATGATTGGAGTTTTTATATCAAAATAACCGAATAATGGCGTTTCGTAGAGCGTAACCCAAACGTTTCAACTTTTTGATTCTCGGTATACAATTACCTATATAAAATGTCGACGCCAAATTGTTAGCGTGATCCGGGACTAGAATATTTAGTCTACCATGCTGTAAACATCCAAAAAATTCGATATAATTATAGTGTTGTACTTGAGGCTGTCGTGGCGCAGGGGCACTAGAGTGTGACTGTAACGCGATGGTTGTGGGTTCTGTCCTCACAATGAGAAATGAATTATTATTTATTTATTTAATTATGATTTCGTTTCTTTGCTCTGGCACCAAGGCTTTTTTTTGCCTTGTTTTTTAGCGTTGAGTTCCGCCACTCAACACGCAACGCCTCGAAAAATTTCTGCGGATAGTGTGGAACGGAGTGTCTTAACACCAACTACGCATGTGCGGGATACAGCGTGAAGCTATTTTTTTTTTGTTAACGCATCTTGAAGATATGACCAATTTTGATTGATTTTAATATTTAATATTTTTGACACGAGATTCTCAACAAATGTTCAATAAATAGATGACACAAAAAAACAATGAAAAGACAATAGCTGTGATTTGTTCTCGTAGAATTTTGTAGAATTTTAGCCGTTGGACAAGGACGCAACTGAAGCATTAAGCGACAACTACCTAGAGCCTTTCTAAAATGAAACGATTATATAAGCTTTCGATAAACACTTTTATTTTTTATATTTTTCATTAAAACTCAACAAGCAATGCCTCCAGAATTCGGCAGAAAGTGAAGAACGGGGTGTCTTAACCCTTCCCTCTGCCTACCCTGCTGTGTACGGGGTACAGCGTGGATCTGATTAATATATCTCATCTGCATTATTTTTTTAAATGTAAAAACTTACATACACACTAAAGCTACATAGTTAGACAATCTAAGATCAAAGCAACTTTTTACAAATTAGCTTACAACCTTGGAAATCCTTTAATATAAGTTGTATTATAGGTTTTTCCGTAACATTCAGTACCAGTTCCATGTCAGAGACCGCAGCGACAAATGTTCTTAAAAAAGACATTGGTTATATCCAATACAAGGCATTGATTGTTAGCTCTGTAATAAGGAAGCAATAATATAGTGTAATAAGATTTTTTTTTTATTTCAAAATCACTATACTATAATAACAAAACCTATTATGAAATCATGCACCTAATTTATTACATTAAATATTATATAAAATATATACTTTACATATCTACTATGACTAAAAATAATAAATTGAACATTGGTTCAACATTTATAAAAAAATCTAATAAACCAGCTTTCGCTTTATCCTGCATTTAACAAGGTAGACAGAGGGAGCATAATTTTAAGATACTCGACTCCATACTTTCCACTAAATTCTGGAAACATTGTGTGTTGAGTGGCGAGATATAACCGCGTTTTGCCTCTACACCACAGCGAAAAAATGAACATATCAAATATTTCATTTCCTCGAATGCAAATCGAACTCACAGCCCATCGTGTTAACAGTCACACGCTTGCACCTCTGTGCCACGACAGGCCTCTAAGCATTTATCTATTAAGTGAAAAGGGTGCGGTGCAACCATTAAGGGGGTTCCCAGTATATTTAATATATTTCCAAGTACATCATATATAATAATCCATTTACAAACATATGGAATTGAAAACTACTAAGGTTAAATATTAGTACTGTCGCGAACGGGCGCGCCTCCCCTGAGGGAAGCCGTCTATTAGTTCATTGCTGTGTGCGTCTATTACTTACTTTACTGTCCCGAATTGACTATACGAGAATTGTTGCGGTTTGTTAAATTGCTAACACGAGCTCGGCGACATAGACATATATACATATATGTATATGAAAATCATTTAATATTTCATATAATAACTGAAATATTTATGTAAGAAAGATTTTAAATGTTTACAGTAATTTTTTATCATAGTTTAGTGTAATATTTTGCGAGAATCTTTAAAAAAAATTGAGGGCAGACGTGGCGCAGGAGCATTTAAGCGTGAGAGGAAATGTAACAGGTTATGGAGCCAATTCCTACTCAAGATAATGAAATATTCAATATTTTCATTTTTATTGCTCTGGTAACGAGGCAACAACCTAAAGTTCCAGTACTTAATATTAATTACATTAAAATAATATTAAGAGTTCACTCCAGTTTAAATAAAAATCTTTTTTCTAGGAAACCCGATGTTTCACACTTTGGTAGCGCGATTCATTTAATCCGGTTTCATTTAAACTGTATAAAAATCGTGAAAATCGAAGATAAATTGTAATAAAAGTTCTCTCAACTTCATATGCTATTATAGTTGTAAGTAACCATACGGCCTTCATAGCTGTATGTCTTTCAAAAATGCAGTTATTATTGAAAGATTTATCTAATTAAATATTTTTAATCAAACTAGGCAATTCATTATATACTACTAAAGCTAAATATTTGCATCACACGAAGGCAAAGTAGTTATCTAGACTTATTTTCCATTAATAAATATGTAGTTATTGCGTGTCGATTCACCTCACATTGTCTAAGTATGTCTTATTTTTCCAAACAGATAATTAAAATGGTGTTTTTTATTTACATTATATATACATGTATATAAAAGGAGAGAATTACTAAAGGTTTAGTAATCATGTTATATCCAATAAGGTGAGTAAATTATGTTTGTGTCGGACACGTAATGGAACGTCGAAGGTTGAAACTTGAAAGCTTCGACTGTTATATTCCGTAAATTAAATTCTTTACAAATTATTTTATTTGCAGAATTTATTATGTTTTATTGAGAAAATTTTGTATATTATTAATAAGCTTCTTCTATAGCAAGCTTTTAAACCAGACAACAGCTATTGTATATGATTCTTATAAGGCAGGATTATCCGATTTTTAACACAAGAATTATATGTCACGATCGCGTCGTCTAAAGGCCTATCCGCCTTTAGTCCAGCTTTTCACGGAAATCTCTTTTATTTATTTTTTTTTAAATCAGTTTCTAATATTTTCATAGAAATACAAATATTCATAAGGTACGTAGGTATAATATACATATATGGCAAACCAAAACAATATCGTTTAAGTACAATGACGTATTTCAATTAAAAAATATATTTTGGTATCTATCACCATTGTAAGCTTTGTTTAAAACTCTAATAAATGGATAATTAATAGGTTAAATTCTTATTATTTTGAATTTTTTGTCCCGCTTTTGGCAAAAGATTTTTGCTTAATATATTTATCATTTCATTATCAAAATTTAGTTAATATATTTATAGACCACTTTATCACTACATAATCCACACATATTTACTTGTCTAACGCAAGTATGACGCCAACGCGTTATACTTCAAAGAGATTATATAAATTTCCCCAAACAATTTTCTTTACGATAAGTTAATTAAAATTGTGATTAATATATTAGATTTTAATATTAGATTTTAATACATATTCGAGGCCAGTCGTGGCGCAGGGACACAAGCGTGTAATGTAAACGCGACAGGTTGTGGATTCGATTCCCTTTCGAGGAAATTAAAGATTTAATATTTTCATTTCTTCGCTCTGGTGTTGAGTCAAAGCGCGGGGTTGAGTTCCGCCAGTGAAATCAAGTCAAGTACTACATACGGGATACAGTAAGAAGCTGTAAAAAAAAACATCTACTATTGTAAAAAATAAACATATACTAGTGTAAAAAAAACATATACATTTGTATTGTACTATATGTATACACCACTTGTCGCAAAATAAAAGTGACATTGTAATAGTACTTCGTCTTATTAAAATATTTTTAATAAAATGGCAAATAAAACTTTGTTTTTCTTACTCTACTTTCTACGCTTGTTTCGAGGTGAATTAATAACGTCGCGGTTTATTCTGTCAGAGAATAAACTGGGAAATTTCCTAGGGTAGGACCACGGGAAGTACGTACCCTACCCTAGAAGTATGATTTTTTTTTGTGAAGTATGATTTTCAAGGAACCATCCACCTCAATATTTGATATTAAACTCAGCATGATACCTCTACGCAATCTCGAGATAAACAATCTTGACAGACGGTCAGACAGGCAACAAAGTGTTCTTATAAACCTTTTGCGGTACGGAACCCTAAAAAATATCTAAATACTATTAAATATTTTACAACAATATTGTTAAATCAAAAAGAAACATAATATAATAGTTTAGATGTTAATCTAAACTATTATACTATGTAATAATGCTGAAATTTAAGTGATTACCTATTATTTAGTACCTAACTATAATATTAAGCGTCATTGGCAATGGCCCTAATGTCCTTAGTTGTAAATCATGGAGTTCAAAATTGTAATAGTAGACCCTCACGCTATATCTTATGCTGTAGAAGATTTTAAAAGTGTAACGTGTAACTACCTCGATAAGAGTCGATGGCAGATTCACATTTTAAGCACTAAATACTTTTTTAAACAAAAAAAAAAAAAAAAATCAGCTTCACGCTGTATCCCGCACACGGCAGGGTAGACAGAGGGAACCTAGTGCTAAGACACTCCGTTCCCCACCGACACTAAAGCGAAGAAATGGAAATATAAATGTAAGTAAATATTTCATCTCCTGGAGTGGGGATCGAACCCACAACCAGTCGGTTTTACAGTCACACCTCGTCCGATGGCCTCAATTATTATTTTTTTATTATTATGTCTTACACCACCTTATTAAATATATTTCTTTTCATTATTTAAATTCAAATTTGATAGTCTTTTTATCATCTTGTTCTCTATATCTTATTACAGTGAATTTGTGGCCATGAGTGCCTTTTAACGCCGCTCATTCTTAGTACAGAAAGTATTATGTAGAGGTTAGTAGTAGCATACAGTAGAAACTCGATTAACCCGACTAATTGTTGTTGGTAGGCATTCGGATAATCGAAAATCCGGATAATCCAAAGTATGGAAAATCGGGTAATCGGATATTTAGAATATGTAAGTATGCATATACGCTGTGATATAAATTTAATTAAAACAACTAATACATAAAGTGAAAATCAATGTTTATTAAGATATCTTAAGATGTACGATGGTGGGATGCGGCGCAGGCGGGGTCATGCCAGATTCGACACATTCATGCTTGCATTGATACGACTTGTAGGTACATTTAAGACAGTTGGTCTGTAGTCTGGATAATCGCGAATCCGTATAACTGAGGACCGGATAATAGAGTTTCTACTGTAATTCTAGAAGATTTCATGTAAGTAAATTTATTCAAAATTCAAGCAGTTTTTATTAAGTACACACATATACATTGTAGTACTCTTTCACCGATTAATTTATTATATAAGAATAGAGAAATTGGTGTTAGGATACTCTGCTTAAGTTAATTTGTGTAATGTGTGGCGGAACTCAACGCCGCGCTTTGCTTCGTTACCAGAGTAAGGAAATCAAAACAATTATATACATTTCATTTTTAAACATTTTTAAAGTGTTATTCCACACTTAGGAAAGAAAAATACTTATTTAGAAAACGTATAAAAATTTGAACGTAGCGGGACTCGAACCCGCGCCTCCTGGAAACCGACCAGGCGCTCTGACACACTAAGCCATGCTTTCTCGCCAAGCTACGTCGAAATTTTTATACGCTTGTTACAACTTATTTATGTTCAAATTTTTATACGTTTTCTAAATAAGTATTTTTCTTTCCTAAGTGTGGAATAACACTTTAAAAATGTTTAAAAATATTTAAAAAATAGTTTCTCTCTTGCCAAACGATAATTCTTAGTAATTATCTTTGGGTAGCGGAAATTTGTAAAAATCTCCCTACAGAGATGCTAACAACATAAATAAGTTGTAACAAGCGTATAAAAATTTCGACGTAGCTTGGCGAGAAAGCATGGCTTAGTGGTCAGAGCGCCTGGTCGGTTTCCAGGAGGCGCGGGTTCGAGTCCCGCTGCGTTCAAATTTTTATACGTTTTCTAAATAAGTATATACATTTCATTCCTCCGAGTGAAATTGAACTAACAACCTATCGCGTTTACACACGCACGCCTCTGTTCTGCGCTACCACTGGCCTCTATATTTTTAAAAATAAATATTTAAGAGTAAACAAACATGTAAATTTTATATAAAATATAAAATAAATCAGCTTCACGCTGTATGCCGCATACAGCAGGGCAAAGGGAACCTAATGTTAAGTCACTCCGTTCTCCACTTTCTGCCGAATTCTAGAGGCATTGCGTGTTGAGTGGCAGGACTCAACGCCGCGCTTTGCCTTGACACCAGAGCGAAGAAATGGAAATATAAATTTAAGTAAATATTTCATCTCCTCGAGTGGGGATCGAACCCACAACCAGTCGGTTTTACAGTCACACGCGCTACAACTGGCCTCATTTTATATAAAACTTGGATATTTCAATTTTCTGTTTTAATATTTAGAGTTGGCACGGTGTTAGCAGCTAAATGCTTCCACGTTATGATTACGAGCGGGCCAAGGCTCCGTTGCAACGATATACAGATCGTAAAGACTCGCGTTATGAGTTTGTTTGTACGTACTGCTGAACGATTCCAGAATATTGACACTGTTAAATGCTGTTTCTTATATTTAACATTTTAGTTTTTAAAAACTTGATAAAAGAAGATAATAATAACGATATTATAATATTTATTTATGTTACGTATATATTTTAAACAACAGTTACTTCCCTTCGACTATGTAATTGGTACCTTTACAAATCATTTGAACTCTGGGTAACGTAGTTCTAGGCAGCTCTGTGATATAAATAAAACGAAAGTCAGAAAATTCGGTAAGTATGACTATTAAATAAATAGTATTAAAAAAAAGTTTCACGATGTATGCACACAGCAGGGTAGCAGAGGGAACCTAGTGTTAAAAAACTCCGTTTCCCAATTTCTGCCAAATTCTGAAGGCATTGTGTGTTGAGTGGCGGAACTCAACACCGCTTTGCCTCTACACCAGTGGAAATAAAATAGAAAAATTAAATAAATATTTCATTTCGTAGAGTGGGGTCGAACCCACAACTAGTCGCGTTTACAGACACACTTTGTGTCCCTGCGCCACGTCTGGCCTCAGTAACGAAATAGTGCTTACAAATATATGTACATATAATAAACTTCCCAGTTATTGTTATATTATGAATGTTTGTTAAATTTAATGATAGATAAGATAAATTCTGATTGTATTGATATCTAAGTCAATTACATTTCTAACGAAACATGCCAATTTATGCTTATTTGAGGCGCGGGTTCGAGTCCTGCTGCGTTCAAATATTTATACGTTTTCTAAATAAGTATTTTTCTTTCCTAAGTGTGGAATAACACTTAAAAAATGTTTATAAATGCCAATTTATATTAGAATTAGTGCAGTTTAGGCAGTATTTGTATATGTTAAGGAACATAAAGTAGCTCTACAGTCAATATATATATATATATATATATATGTACATCATATATATATATATATATATATATATATAAAATACTAAATATACAATATCCTTCTATTATAATTCGAAACAGACTACAGAAAATTAATGAAGCTTAAACTTATAAGAAAACATATTCAACACTCGAATGGAATACGTAATTGTACTGTGTAAGTGTCCATTTAAACATTCACTATTATAGAGGTGTATCCTAATAGATACTTGACTGAAATTTTAAACAGTTACCCTCGAAATCGCATATAGCGTACGGTTAAATATCTACACATAAAAGAAAGTCTTCTGTTTGGTTTTGTGTCGAAAAATTAGCTACATACTCAGCTTCACGCTGTATCCCGCACACAGCAAGGTAGGCAGAGGGAATCTAGTGTTAAGACTTTCTGCCGAATTCTAGAGGCATTGCGTGGCAGAACTCAACGCCGCGCTTTGCCTTGACACCAGACTTAAGAAATGGAAATATAAATTTAAGTAAATATTTCATTTCCTCGAATATCGGAGGTACATACTCGTATGTAGATAAATGATGTCGTTCAATATTATTTTAAGCGTGTGACTATAAACGCGAAAGGTTGTGGGTTTTATTTCCGATTGATAAAATTATATATTTAATATATTCATTTCTTCAGAAATAAACTAAAAAAAATTGAACCACAAAAAAATCTTGTTTCTCTGAAATGAAACCAAAAAAATTATGTCTCACCTTTCAAAAATCTAGAAATATATAAACTATTCAATTTTCTATCGCGAATAACCATTCATCTATCTATATTTTACCTAGTTACAATACGATAAATATATTTTATAGTAATGCCAACGTCAATATTATATTTTATCACAATATTATATCAGACACTCGTTAGCAGTGGGTGTTGGGGGTCGGTAGTCAGTGTTTTCATTTGATTGATTGTGCCGTGACGTAAATAATGTATGACAACTAGACTAAAAATCACCTTTACTGACTTCTTATTTAGACATTGTAATTCTGATTTATAATATTTTCTATTTTACTCTTTCAATAATCTTGTCTTGTAGAGTCTGCGAAAATATTAAATTATTAAAGTTTATTTACTTTAATCTATTTTTAAACATTTTTTAAAGTGTTATTCCACACTTAGGAAAGAAAAATACTTATTTAGAAAACCGACCTGGTCGGTTTCCAGGAGGCGCGGGTTCGAGTCCCGCTGCGTTCAAATATTTATTAAAATATATTCCTCCGACTTTTTACATACAATTTACTATTTTTGATTAATCGAAATATCCGCCTTTCGAGATTACCATAACACTCCTTATAAAGACACTGCGATTTTGAGTTCGATTAATTCAAACAAATAATGTAAATGTTAAACCCAATGTGTCGTCCAATACTACAAATACAAGCAACACTACCAATATAAAAGCATAATAAAACAAAAGATTAACATTTAAAACTACAGATTAAGAACAGCGCTATGTATGTACAAAACAGTAGTTTTAATAAGCGTCGTGGCGCAGCGGCACGAGGTGTGACTGCAAAATCGACTGGTTGTGGTTTCGATCCCCACTCGAGGAGATGAAATATTTACTTAAATTTATATTTCCATTTCTTCGCTCTGGTGTCGAGGTTAAGCGCGGCGTTGAGTTCTGCCACTCAACACGCAATGCCTCCAGAATTCGGCAGAAAGTGGGGAACGGAGTGTCTTAACACTAGGTTCCCTCTGCCTACCCTGCTGTGTGCGGGATACAGCGTGAAGCTAATTTAATTTAATTTAATTTTTTTTTTAATAAGCGTATCCAGAATTTACAACTAAATACGAGTATATCTAACTCTACCTCGAACTTTTCAAATGGTGTCCTGCATGACCGTAATCAATGGTCCCCAGCCGATGTGAACACGACAATGCCTCGCTATACCTAATCATAGCTTTTTCACTTGAACAACATTAAAAATGTTCTAAATTATGAATATTTTATAACATTCAATATCCATTAAAACATTTCTAGAAAATATGGTCGTATAGATATAATAATTATCGTAATCTATAAAATAAATCTATAAACAGTAAGGTATGAATTGAAATCTATATTAGAGGATAGGTACTTCCAAAGTCATGTTAAATGTTGACTCCCGCTCACCTCCCCTTACTTCCAAAACCTAATAATTAATAAGTTTTTCATAATTTCATATTTTAAATGGAACATTTGAAAATGCGGGTAATTGATATTCATATAGTACATATTTTTGTTAAAAATGTTGCTTTTGTAATATTTTTTATATAGGTAGATATAAGTTTTTTTTTCAGCTACACGCTGTATCGCATATCGCAGAGGGAACCTAGAGTTAAAACTAAGAACACTCCGCTCAAAGTAGGGACTTTCCGCCAAAATTCTGAAGGCATTTCGTGTTGAGTACCGGAACTCAACGCCAAAAATATTAAATATTTTATTTTCCCGAGTGCGAATCGAACTCACAGCCTGTCGCGTTTACATTCACGCATTTGTGCCTCTGCGCCACGACTGGCCTCAGAGGTGATACAGAGATACATATCAACAACAGATAGAATGATCAAACATATAGTTTAACACAAGCATATAAAAAAATTATTTCGTTACAATTTGTACAACAACTTACTTAGCACAAGTCGCTGTCATGAAATACCTTCACGTATCTTCCTTTGTTGTCCCAAGTTATTATCATAAAGGCAGCTAACAGAACCTTAATCATAAGCAAATATAGCTAACTCCTTATGTCGGATAATTATGTAATATTGTGCAAAATATAAATTATGTAAACGTTTTCATTTAAATTTATATATTTTATTTTTTCACTCTGGTGTCGAGGCAAAGCGCGGCGTCAGGTTCCGTCACTCAACACGCAATGTCTCCAGAGTTCGGCGGAAAAAGGAAGAACGTGTCTTAACAATAGGTTCCTTCTGTCTACTCTGCTGTGTACGGGATACAGCTTGAAGCTGATTTTATTTAAATTTATATAAATTAGATATTATTTAACTATTATAAAACTATATGAAGCCAGTCGTGGCGCAGGTTGTGGGTTCGATCCCCACTCGAGGAAATGAAATATTTATTTGCATTTATATTTTCATTTCTTTGCTCTGGTGTCGAGGCAAAGCGCAGCGTTGAGTTCCGCCACTCAACAGGCAATGCCTCCAGGTCTCGGCGGAAAGTGAGAAACGGACTGTCTTAACATTAGGTTCCTTCTGCCTACCCTGTTGTATGCGAGATACAGCGTGAAGCAGATTTTATAAAACTATATTAAACAGGTAACACCCTAACATATAACCCTGAGTTTTACGTATAACCTTATTTAAGGTTTTTATTTTTTTAATATACACTTTCCGTGAATTGATATGTAAGAGGAAAACGAGCAATAAATGCAAAGGTCGATGCATAATTAACATTTTGAAAAGGCGTAACGCTTAAGTCCATTGCTGTAGGTCACCAAAGAGGCTAAGGTTCGGTCACGGCGAACCGCGCGCGCCTTGTATTGCAAGTCCTGATGCACTCAAATATGGATCGCTGCCAACATCTGGGACGTACACAGAGAATGTCGTTTGCATTGCATTTTCAATGTTTTTTGATGTGGAATAGAGTACGAGCAAAAAGGGTAGAAGTTTATTTTAGTTTATTATTTGGTTGGTTGTTTCCAAAAGGGACTTTTTCACGAATATACGGTACTGCTCAATGATTTTAAAATTTAAAATATAAACGTAAATTTTTCAAATATCCGGAATCATCCAAAATTATCTATAAATAGTTGAACATGAATTATTCGAATATAAGTATACTTTTGTTGCAACTGGACCATATTTTTCAACTATCACTGGTGCAAGCTTTCTAATTGGTATAATTTATATCCGGTACAAATTACATTGTCATTTTCCTATCACACTCTATTAAAATAAAATTTAGGGTCGATCCTTTGTCGCCTAATGTGTGAGCCCTACAGATTTCCGTGGAAAAATGTTAATCAGCAAAATTAATGTTATCAGATTCAACAAAGCAGCCACCCGCATCGTTTTCAAGATTCTAAATGCCTATCATATAATAGCATTAAATAGGTCGATTGCGATTCATATCGGACTGATTCATTAACATTTCAAATACACATTTGCTTATTTAGGCCAGTTATGGCACAACAGCAGCACGTGAGTGCGTAGATGCGACGGGTTGTGGTTTCGATCCCCACTCGAGGAAATGAAATATTTAATATTTTGTTTCTTCGCTCTGGTGTCCAGACTAAAGCGGTAAGTTCCGTTCACTTAACACGCAATGCCTCCAGAATTCGGCGAAAAATTTGGACCGGAGTGTCTTAACACTAGGTTCCCTCTGCCTACCCTGTCATTACTATTTTTATAATTCTATACCATCATCAGAATGAATCATTGCAATAGTATTTATCCGTCTTAGTAATTAGTATAACAAATGTCCTATTCAAATATTCATGATATATGCTGACAGAATCAGTAAGCTTTGTTAGTCTAATTTAAGCAAACTGACCAGCAGCGAACTGCAATACAACTTAGAATTATTGTATTAATGGCCAATCCATACCTATATTATAAATTCGAAAGTAACTCTGTCTGTCTGTCTGTCTGTCTGTCTGTCTGTCTGTCTGTCTGTCTGTCTGTCTGTCTGTCTGTCTGTCTGTCTGTCTGTCTGTCTGTGCCGCAATCAGGGCCAAACCGCTAATTCAATTGTAATAAAATACTCATATAGAGATACTTGAGAG
>JAATLQ010038423.1:0-34954 GCA_013421005.1 Heliconius erato x Heliconius himera | reverse complement strand
GAAAACGTCACCCAAAATGAGCTTGCTTAGCGCATACATGGCGTGCGCATTATGAGGTACATAAAAACAATGTTTAATAAAAATATTGTTCTTTAAATAATGTTTAAAAAAAGTCCGCGATGTATATCTCTGAAGGTTGAGCAAAAGTAATCAACCATTTTTATTAATTTACTTTATATTAATCGGGTTTTTGTTGTATGTATTTTCTATAATTTAATATTGATCCTTATGAAAATGAATATAATAGTCACTTTTAGTATTTTATCTAGATTGAAATTATAGTTTACTGTATAACATTCTAATAAATAATTAAGGAGATGTCACTGATTTGAAATGACCTAGACTACGAGTGGCATAGTATGAGCGACGCAAATGGCCAGATGACTTTGACGGTTATGTAAATTTTCATATATTTGCGAACTACTATTAATTTTTATGTTATTATTTGCTGTTTATAATTAATTTATACTTTTCTTTGGTTCTTCACTTATTCGAGTAGTAGATTTGTTAGATTTTCATAAATTTCTTTTTGTGGTGTAAGTTGCGGCCCTGCGCGGCATCGGTGTAATATTATTTAAGTATTAAGGAGAGAATTGATGGTTATTTCATCTTGGTTGGATGGTTATCTATACCGTTGTTATACACTTAATACATTATAGTTTTAGTTTTTTGCGATTTTATTTGATATTGCTCGCAAAACTTATCATATTTAATGTAGAAAGGACTTTAGTTATTTCATATAGTATCTATGTACGTGCGCAAGGAAAATGTGTAAAAAGATTTTTCCCGGGTAAATCAGTAAAATCGATCACTGAACGAAATTAAAAATCAGTTCAGTTATTCTGGACATTAGCTCGGGGAAATAAAAAGACAAACAGAGACAAACAATATAATATTTTTTTTTATATATTTAAGTATTATGTAAATAACCACATGCACTTGCAAAAACATAGGACAACACATTTAATTTTAATTCTTTTAAATATTTATTTTACTTTGATGATATTAGTAATGGAGCTGGTTTTGTTTAGTTTTTTTATTAATATTTTAATATGATTACATTTACTTATAATTAGTTAGATATTTTCAAAAACAATTTCATAAATATATCTAATAAGCATTCGTATAGTTCAAGCGGGCGAAGCCGCGTCCGGGTCCGCTAGTATGTGTATATAAATACGTTCTCATCAATCCGATAGATAAATAAAAGATTAGTCGGCTTCACGCTGTATCCCGCATACAGCAGGGTAGGCAGAGGGAACCCAGTGTTAAGGCACTCTGTTCCTCACTGTCTGCCCAGTTCTGAAGGCATCGCGTATTGAGTGGCAAAGCCGCGCTTTGACTCAACACCAGAGCGAAGAAATGGAAATATAAATTTAAGTAAATATATCATCTCCTCGAGTGGGGATCGAACCCACAACCAGTCGATTTTACAGTCACACTTCGTGCCTCTGCGCCACGACTGGCCTCTATTATTTTGTTTTCTTACAATTTTATTATTTCAATAATTATATTTTTGTACGAGAAGGTCGAACTTTTATACAATTCTTTTCATATGTATTCGTAACGTTTATGCGAATGGCATAATAATACATTAATGACACCAGGTTTTAGTTTTCGGAGAATTTAACAGTTGTAAATGTAAAATCTTGATAAGATTTTGCTCATCTGAAGGTAAACTACATGAGATCAAGTGTAAAATAATAATAAGACTGTACGGGAATTTCATGCAAATGCATCTGTCGGTTATTAAATAATACTTTTTTTTTTTATCCCCGATTGGCCAATATTACTATATAAAGATATTTTACTTATTTATTCTGTTTTGTATTGTTATAGGATGGGAGAACTCGGTAAAAAGCTTGGTTTGGACGAATTGTCGGGAGGTGCAGCTGGTATCAGCAAAGCATTGCTCGCGGAATTTGTCGGTAAGTTGCACAATCAATCAATCAATCAGCTTCACGCTGTATCTCGCACACAGCAGGGTAAGCAGAGGGAAACTAGTGTTAGACACTCTCTTCCCTACTTTCCGCCAAGTTCTGGAGGCATTGCGTGTTCTTTGGCGGAACTCAACACCGCGCTTTGCCTCGAGACCAGAGTGAAGAAATGAAAATATAAATGTAAATAAATATTTCTTTTCCTCGACAAGGGATCGAACCCACGTAAGTTGAACGTAATTAAATTTTACTTAAGTATGAAATAATCTAGAATAATCCATATTTTCGTTGTTCAGGAAATCTACTGCTGAACTTGTTTGGTTGTGGAGCAGTGATCAATATTGCGCAAGGTTCTGAAGGTGCCCAAGACATTGTACTCATTGCCCTGGCTTTTGGTCTCGCTGTCTTCGCCATTGTTTCTGTAAGTCTTGTAATTTTGTTAATAAGATTTAAAAAAGAAGTATAAGTTCTGTCATAGCCGTTGATGTTATATAATCTGTTTAATCATCTTAAAAATGTACACTCTATGTGTCATAGTGAAAATTTACTATACTAGTATTAGATCATAACCATAATAAAGATTAACTGTAATCTCTCTATCATACCTCTACATAGTTGGTATACAATATAATTATGACACAAATTTTCTGAGATAACTGACCAATATTTGCTATTTCAGATATTTTACACTTTTTCCTTAGATATATAATTAAAAAAATAAATCGACTTCATGCTGTATCCCGCAGCGTATACAGAGGGAACCTAGTGTTAAAACACTCCGTTCCCTACTTTCCGCTAAGTTCTGGAGGCGTTGCATGTTGAGTGGCGGAACTAAACGCCGCGTTTTGCCTCGACACCAGAGCGAAGAAATGAAAATATAAATAAATATTTCATTTTCTCGAGTGGGGATCGAACCCACAACCAGTCGAATTTGCAGTCACACTTTCTGTCCCTGCGCCAAGACTGGCCTCAAGATATATTATAATTAGGCAATATTAATTTGTATTAAAGAAACAAAAATATAGACATTTTAATAAAAATAAATGTTGTATTACAGACCATAGGTCACGTATCAGGTGGTCACGTGAACCCTGCTGTAACAGCTGGTATGGCCGCCACCGGAAAAATCAAACCAATTCGAGGTATCCTCTACGTGATAGCGCAATGTGCTGGTGCAGCTGCAGGATCTGGACTGCTTAAGGCGTTCACACCAGAACAAGTGGCCGGTACCCTCGGTACTACGGGACTTGGCAAAAATGTCACGCAATTACAAGGTTTCGGGATTGAATTCTTCCTGGGATTCGTTCTCGTGTTCGTTGTTTGCGGGGTAAGATTTTTTATTATAATATATTCTAATATTTGAGGCTCGCTTTTTAAGAACTAATTTTTTAGCTTTACGCTGTATTCTAAGTAGCAGGGTAGGTAGAGGGAGTCCAGTGTTAAGGCACTCCACGCCTCATTTTCCCATCGAATTCTGCAAGGCATTGAATGTTGAGTGACGGATCTCAACGTTGCGCTTTTGCCTCGACACCAGAGCGAAGAAATGAAGATATAAAATATTTCATTGAGTTGAACGCTTGTGCGCATGCGCCACAACTGGCCTCATAAGTATTTAATACATGATATGTATGTATGTACGTAATACATAATATCAAAACAAATGTTTTTTATCATAATATTTTATTGCGGCAATAAGTAAGATAACACCTGCAGGGCGTGCCAGAATAATTCCCCGAATATACAGTCTTCACAGATTTTTTGAATGTTTTTAGGAATGGCCGTTTAATGGAAACAACTGGTTTTGCAGTTACCTCAAGCCCACATTAAGTTTTAAGTTTATGTTGTTACGACTATATTATTAGATTTTTGGTTTTTACTAAATATTTTCTATACATAACAGGCAGAGAGAACTTGTGATAAGACACTCCGTTTTCCATTTTAGTCCAATTTCGGGATATTGTGGTTGTAATGTGGAGGAACCTAATGCCGCTGATTATTTTACCGAAGTGGAGTAATAAATGAATGTAGCCATCATTCCCTTAGATGGAAATCGAGCCTACATTTATTGCGTGTAAAATTAAATAACCTACCTATTGTTTCACAATATCCTCTATGTCTATGTAATTAGAACGAGAATGAAAATCTTAAAAAAATCAATAACTTTTTTTTGTATACATTTTCAAAGGTGTTATTTCACACTTTAGGCGGGTTCGAGTCCCGCTGCGTTCAAATTTTTATATGTTTTCTAAATAAGTAAAATTCAATAAGTAAAAAATTTAAACATGATTATTTTAAATGTTAAGACACTCCGTTTCCCATTTTCTACCGAATTCTGAAGGCTTTGCGTGTTGAGTGGCGAAACTCAACGTTGCGCTTTGTCACGACTCCAGATCGAAGACATAAAAATATAAATTGAAATAAATTTTAATCTAATTTCCTCGAATGGGAATCGACCCCAAAACCAGTCGCGGTCATACACTTGTGCCCCTGCGCCACAGACCTCATTTACTTGCAAATTATATGAAGATTAATCAGGATTTACGTTAATATAAACATCACTACATCATAGATACACTTTTTTAACATATGTATTTACGAGTACATTCAATCATTTAAGTGCGGCATAGAGTTCCGCCACTCAACACGCAATGCCTCCAGACTTTGGCAGAAACTGGAGAGAGAAGTATCTTAACACTAGGCTCCCTCTGCCTACCCAGCTACATACAGCATACAGTAAGAAACTGAAAAAATATATATTTATAATATTAGTCAGCTTTGTGGACAAAGACATCACATTTATTTATGTTCAATCATTTAATGGCGGTGCTTGAATAGTAATAAAACATTAGCTTCCGTGACGGGTATCATTAGTGCACAGATATAATCTAAGCTAATCTCCACTCATTGAAATATTCACTTGTTTTACTAGCATCACGTTATTTAACTTATATTATATAAAAGAAAAATATATTATATTTTCATTTCTTCGCTCTGGTGTGGACACAAAGCGCGGTGTTGAGTTCCGCCACTCAACACGCTATACCTCCAGTATTCAGCGAAAAATGGAGAACTGTGTAAAGTAAAAATTATAAAAATAATTTTAATAATCATTTTGATTGTTTCGAATTTGATCTCATTACTATTTTTATACAATTACTACTTAAGGATAATATTTTAATGAACCATTGTTAAATCCAAGGCTATGCAGAATTGTTATTAGTAATTCTTAGTAACTAAAAGTGTTTTTTAGACAAAAAAAAGATGACGAAACTCGAAAGTCGCTAATAAATTATATTTAGTAACGGATTAGGATAATTTTATCTACTTAATTTTTTTAGCTTCACGCTGTATCCCGCACATGGTAGAGTAGGCAGCGGGAACCTAGTTGTAAGACACTCCTTCCACATGAAGACACTTCCGCTTCCCACTTTTCACGTCACCAGACAGAAAAAAAATGAAAATATTAAATACATTATTTCTGCAAGAGGGAATCGAATCCACAACCAATCGCGTTTACCACACGCTAGTCGCTCAATTCAATAAATTACCCTATACATATCAAGATATTGCCAACGAATAATAAAATATATTATTAATCATTTATTTTGCGGAAACACTACGTCACCGCCCGATCTCCCCATGCCGTCACTCTACCTATACCTACCATTGCTTCGCCTACTGATGGCTACTAAAGCTTTTTGTTAAGGGCAAACCAGTTTTGAGTGTCCACGTTTTTTGTATGAAGCTTCAAACTTATGTACCAGAGGGCTTTGACCTGAAACTGAACGTGGATAGTGAATTGCGAGTCGCGTGACAACTCCGGATATTAACCTGATTTCAATTGCTCGAACTAGTAATAGGATAATTTTGCTTTCCGTTTAAAAAAACATGTTAAATCCATTTTATTTGTTTTTTTTTTCAGCTTCAAGCTGTAACCCCCATGTTGGAGGGTAGGCAGAGGGAACCTAGTGTAACGACACTGCGCTACTTAATATTTCTATTGAATTTTGGAGGCATTGGTGTGTTGAGTAGCGGAACTAAACGCCGTTTTTGCCTCGACACCAAAGCGAGGAAAATTTTTAATATTTCATTTCCTCGAGTGGGGATCGAACCTACTACCTGTCGCAGTTACAGTCACGCGCTTATTGTGTTATGGCCTCTACTGTAATTAATTTTGGAAATTAAAGAAATATATTATATTTATAAATTGGTTAAATGTTTCACAGCTCCATCCTTGGTTTTATATAATCTTAACCACATGAGTTCAAAAGTTGAATTTTATAACTCAAAAGCTACGTCTTTAATAGAATTAAATTAAAAAAATCAACGAATACATTTCTAAGTACCTTTTTACAATAAATAGTGATTTCTAGAATATATTTAAAATTATATAAATGTCCAAAAAAAATAGGTTTGCGACGCTAACAAACCTGACAGCAAATCAACGGCGCCCCTCGCCATCGGCCTGACTGTGACACTGGGGCACTTACTGGCGGTGGACTACACCGGCTCCGCCATGAACCCCGCGAGGTCCTTCGGCTCTGCCCTCGTCGCCAGCACCTGGGACGACCACTGGGTAAGACGTATAAGAAATTGTTATAAAATTGTACGTTATTTCAGATGGAATAGTCATTTTTAAATGTATATACGTATAATATAAGATAAGTAAGTAGCTACTAATAACAAAAGCTGACTTTAAAAGAAAATGCCATTTTAACTGTTTATTTCATTGAATCCATTAATATCCATTTTCATTACATTCTTACGTTCACCCTCCTTATGCAAAGCTGTGACCTCGAACAGTGTGGACATCTCCGATTAGACGTAGGTTGTAGGTATCACTACGCCACGATGACTATACATTTCGTAGAAAAAAAAATATTAATGTTTTAGGCAGGATGAAAAACTTATTTTTGTTAAATTATTTATTATAATTGTAATGATATACTGTGCTGTAATACACCCAATTTAGAACAACAGCTTTTTTATTTAAAAAAAACATATTTCCACAATTCCGCATTATTTATCCACAAAATATTAAGATTTATTGAAATATGTGCATAGATATAAAAAGCCCGTTGTGGCCACAATAAAGGGCCACAAGGGTGTGGTTGTAACTCGACGATTGCGGGTTCAATCCCCACTCGGGGGAATGAATTGTTATTTATTTGATATGTTATTTCTTCGCTCTGGCACCAAGGCAAAAGCCTGGCGTTGGTGGGGAACGGAGTGTCTTTAACATTACGTTCCCTCTGCCTACCCTGATATGTGCGGGATACGACGTAAAGCTGATTATGAGAATATATTATAGCAATGTTAAAAGATTATACCTAATATTATTATATCTATTAAAATATTTTAATAATAAGGAAAGAACGTATTGTTTCAAGATAATACTCATACTTGCAGTTTTTATAAAATATTCCGTATCCGGGCCTAATGTAGTCATAACCTACATATCTAGAAGCAACAAGGTTAAACTAAAGGTATTTTATAGATTCTAATAAATATGCACAGGAACTATTCAATATCAACACTTATTCAATACGTCATTAGTCTCTGACTAACCTGACTGACCTGAGATTAAGTAGGTAATTTAAATAGCTTTATCAGCTTCATCTCGTATCCCGCACATAGTCGAATTAGCAGGGACCCTGGGAACCCAGTGTTAAGATACTCCGTTCCCCATTAAGACACTTCCGTCCTCAGCTTCCGCCAAATTTTTAAAGCATCGCGTAGAGCAGCATCGAAACTCAACGTCTCGCCTCGTTACCACAGCGAGGATATGAAAATATGAATTATTTCATTTCCCCCAAGTAGAAATCAAACCCACAATTCAACATGCATTCGAATTGTGAAGTCTCGAGTTCAGGAAGAAAAGAATTAAATGTATTATAGGTCAGCTTCACGCTGTATCCCGCACACAGCAGGGTAGGCAGAGGGAACCTAGTGTTAAGACACTTTCTGCGGAATTCTGTAGGCATTGCGTGTCGAGTGGCCGAGTATTTTTCCAAATAGCTTTTTCATCGATATATATAAATATTAACGTTATATCTAAATGTTAATTCTAAATAGTCAATGTCACCCCCATGTTTTAGTTGACACCAAAAAAAATATAAAATAACATCAAAAAATAATAAAATATATACCTACATTACTGGATGTAACCATATCTATAAGGGAACCTTGTATATTCGTCGTTATATGTAAAATTTAAATAATTTAATAATATTTAATTTATTAATTATGTCAATTTACATTGTTTTTTTATCTCAATAACTCACCTATAATATTTATTATCTCGACCACACCTATAAGATATCATAGCATTGTTAAACGTAGTATAATTACAGTATAATCTCAAGTTTAACTGGCTAATTTATGTTGGATTTATAATCAGCTTCACGCTGTATCCCGCACATTGCAGGGTAGGCAGAGGGAACCTAGTGTTAAGACACTCCGTTCCCCAGTTTCTGCCGAATTCTGTAGGCATTGCGTGTTGAGTGGCAGGACTCAACGCCGCGCTTGTCCTCGACACCAGAGCGAAGAAATGGAAATATAAATTTAAGTAAATATTTCATCTCCTCGAGGGGGGACCGAACCCTCAACCAGTCGGTTTTACAGTCACACTTTGTGCCCCTGCGCCACGACTGGCCTTGTGTTTATTGATATTATTTATGCTTTTGGGTAGGTAATAATGACGAAACTGAAATCTTATCTATAGTGTACAATATTTCTTATATAATAGATTTAGATTATACTATTACTAAAGCTGTAAAGTTTACTCATATACATACAGAGACTATAAAACGATAGTCTTATTACATACACTTTACAGTACCTACAGCATTTTTATTATGAGAGTCAAAATTAGTTAGTGTTTTATAGATAGTAAAGAATGACTGTTTACAATTATTTTTAAAAAAGCAGATGTATTGTTTTTAATGTATTTTTGTACGTAAAATAATGGAAATTATGTTACAAAATTTTATACAGTTTTTAAAGGTTTCGGTTGAAGACTAAAACCTGTGATTAAACGATATCCAATATTTGTAATCCCATAATAAAATAAACATTAATAATACATTATTTCATAACAATATTAATAATCTTTTTTTTTCACAAAAAATATTAATAATCTTTCTAAGGATTAGTGCGTGTTTGTTCACGCCATGATCATATCATTACTACATTTACTCGCCCCCATGTTTTTATGTCACAAAATCGATTTGACGTGATAATATCAGGATAAAATTTATGATGAAATACCTAGTACCGTACAGTTTACGAGTAGTGGCCATCCTGTAGTTCGGATTACTAAGATTTTGCGCAATGTCCACTCGGTTAAAAAAAACAAAAATGGTATAACCAAACCAGCAAAGCCATTTACAGTCTTCTGGGCGGCCACGACTCTTTGACCGTACTGTACTTATCTATGTATAAAAGCTTTTATTTTATTTTATGTATAATACATTAGGTATACTGGGCGGGACCAATAGCTGGCGGTGTGGCCGCGGCACTGCTCTATGTTCACGGCTTCGCAGCACCTCCACCGGACACCAACTCGCTCTCACCTCGGTACCGCCCCGTCGCCTCCGATGAAAAAGAGGTAATTACATTTAATATTTGTTATTTAGTAATGCATTTCTCATTTTCAAAGCGGAATGTAGAGGCAAACTAGTAGACATGTCTCTTTCTATCCATACAGAGACCACTTTAAGTGCAGAAATCAATCGTCACTTTTTGTTTAACCAGAACAAACAGTAAATACAACGCCAAATTTCATTGTGGCGTTAAGTTCCGCCACTCAACATGCAATGCCTCCAGAAATTGGTCGAAATTAGGGAAAAGTGTATCGACGTGCGGAATACAGCTTGAAGTTAAAAAAAAGAAAAATATAAAAACTTTTTTACTCACTTTTTTATCTCTCTTGGCTTGGCTGTACCTAATAAGTATCTTGCTTTGTTTAGATATTGTGAGAAAACTATAGATATTTCTAAAAGTATTTTTTACTCATTTTCCAAGCGTTCTGGACGCCTAGCACCTACAGCCTGGACCGTAGAACAAAGCGTAAGATTGTATAAAAATATATTTCTTTGCTTTTAGCGTTAATAATAACTTAATCAGAAGTTTCAATTATAAAAAATCTTTACTAAGAATTTATGTGTAAAAAACAATGTACCTAATAGTATGACAAAAAAGTCAAAGTTTTTGTTCGACTTACATAAACATACAACTATTGTAATCGATTTGTCATATAGGAAGGTGCAACTTTTGTAATTAAGTTTAAAAAATTCAGAAAAATAAAAAACTGATTGCATATTACAAGTATTATGTAGATTTAATATTTTCTAAATAATCTAATTTAGTTTTTTTTATATATTATTAGTTAATTATGTTTATTTGGACTTTTATAAAGAAAAATATATTAGTTTTTTGTTGACACTATCTCTATAACATTCCAGTTGAAGCGCCTGGACGGTAAAGCCGACGACATGGCCTGAAAGCGAGTCCCGCGGCTCCGGCCGCACTCTCCGCTCTCCGTCCCGCAAGACACGCTCCCACGCTCCTACACCCACCACTCACAAACACATGTTTACGATTAGGCAAAACTACAAAAAAAATAACTTTAAAAAATTTAAATATTCCTATTAATACGTAATAAAAATTATATATTACGTCGATATTTAAACATTGTATAGTAGGTACTATAACATAACCTTACAATAACATTGACACTTGCCTCAATAATGTATTTTTTTTTATTTTCCTAGAGATAATTGTTAAAATCGTATCATACGGACAAAAAACAGTTAATCAATGTGGTAAAATCCCATTTAAATATCTTAAAAGATACTATGAATCACTTCTGTAAATTAGACATATCACTGCTTCAAAAAAATTAAATTACCCGTAACAGTAGTGACGTCACAATATTTCAAATTAAATTAAAAAAAAAACGAATTAATTTATTCGAAGTATCTGTAAAGGAAATGACATCAAGTTAGCAAAAATATTCAAGGAAATGAGTAATAACCTTTATTTTTGTTCTTTTGTCAGTTTCTATCATTAAATACATATGTAGACAGACTTTAGATTTAAAATGTCATTTTAAATATTGATGTAATTTATAATAAAACATTTTACATTTTTTTTTACTTTTCAGAATTTTTAATTAGGTAATTCACTTTAACAATGTTTAGGCTCTAAGTTGAATCACATTTAGTAGTCGTCTTCTTACATTGTAAAGAAATCTCGTTCTAGAATAGAAGATATTTTTATATAAAAATACTTAATTTAAAGATGTGTTTATACTTACTTATGTTTGAAATATAATTAATATAACTGCCATTTATCGAATAAGTTTACAAATTTGAGAAATATTTCGTCATATGTCATATCTTAGAACTGAGACGGTTGTGAAAAAAAAAAAACAAAAAATACTATATTTTGGACTTGTATAAAAAATATTTTCTATAAAATGTTTATTCTGTCTAGATTTTGAATGAAGTTCGTCGTTAAGTTCATAACGTTTTCTAATTTTAGTATATAAATTTATAAAATTAGGCACTCTAATTATTTAGGATTTTATTACTTCCACTTTTCAACTTTTTTAGATATAGGTAATTTAAAATTAAAATTAATAGTAGAGACTCGTTTATAGACGTGATAGTTGTGTTCGATTTCAACTCGGGAAAATTTATCCTTTTCATCTTATCGCTGTGGAAACCAGACAAAGCGCGGTGTTGAGTTCCACCACTTAACACGCAATGTCTCGAAAATTGGGCGAACAGTAGGGAATGGAGTGTCTTAACACTAAGTCCCCTCTGTCTATTTTCCTATAATCGGGATTCAGCGTAAAGTGAAGCTAAAAGAATCATGTAAGATCCAACACAACGCAATTAAATAAATCATACATAATTGTATAAAAATAATTATATAAAGGAATATTATCATGTGTTTAAACGTTAAAGGCATAATTCCCCTATTTATTGTAGCTATTAAACAAATACCTACTTGAATCGTTTTAAATAATTTTCTTACATAACAATATATATTTTTTTCAATAAAATGTTTATTTTAATAAAATACATATATTGAAATGTATAACATATTGTAAATATTAAGTACTTCATATAATAGTAATATTTAGACGAAACATAATTTTATTTATTATTTAATTTATAAAAATTATATTTTATATATGATGCTGTTAATATTTTTTTAATACTCCTTTAAAATTACAATCAGTGCAAATGGAAATGTGTGTCGAATAAATTGTCTTAGATATAAGTTTTATGATTATATTTAATAAATATATTTTACTCAAAAACTGTTTTATTAATTAATCCCTATATTACACTTTGGTATTAAAAAGTTGGTGTTATAACTAAACTAAGTTATTAAATATTTTTTTTACTATTTAAATAAAAAAACAAGTATCTCAATTGCTTGAGAGAATTAATTGATCTTGATCTCGAATACTATTTCGAGATCACCTTCACTTCCGGTATATACAAAATAATATGGACGTATATTATATATATATATATATTTGTCGTTTAATACTATTGTTTCAGTATTTTTAATAGAAAAGTAGTTTTCTTCTTATCGTTTTAGTAAATCCCAAAAATAACTATGACTTAAAGACTAAAGGACTTAGAAAAATAAAATAATATACATTTCAAAACTTATATTGGAACAAGGCAGTACAAAAAAGTCAAGATATAAATGTACATTAAAAAAACACACAATCTCTTTGGAACTTTAAAATAACATTTTTTTTTTCACAATACTGACGTAACATATTAGCGACCAATATAAATAAACATTGTTTATTACAAAAAGCACAAAACAATTATTATTCAAGTATTTATGTTCTAAAATATGTACTAACATTAAAAACAGAGCATCCTACGCCTGTTTTACAACTATTTGCATCGAGAAGTGATAAAATAATCACTTTATAATTAATCTAAACAAATTAACCGATACTAAGAAATAAATATGCACTAAGAAAACAACGTAACAACGGTTTTCCTCCATAAATTACCTCCAATTTTGTCCAATAATGGCATTATAAATGCATTTACGTCATGTGAAAACTATGAAGATAAAAAAAAACATGTGTTATTGTGTCGATACACGAACCATTGTCTATCTCTATATGAAATACGTACTTACATATGACTAACTACTATTATACTATAAAGTGATTAATTTAAAAAGTTATTCAGTCTTAGAAATTCACTAGACCATTTGATGTATATTAAAAAGACTATATTAATATTACATTTTATTATAATTTAAATTGGTTGTGGTTAACCCACCAATTTACAAAGTCGAAAGTGGTCGAAGGTAGAAATAAAAAGTTGCTGCAACCAATCTTAACTAACAATAAATGATGTTTAATAGGTACGAGTGTTAATTTAATTCTATTAATTAATTCTATCCATTTAATACACATTAGCTTCACTGAACGTCACTATAAACTTATAACTAAAGTGTTAACGAATAAAATTATTGATTTCTTTCTTATTTAAAACTTATATTAAAATTATATACAAACAAAACGTTAAATGATTTTTCAGCACCAATATAAAAAGACAAGCAAAATCTATTTCATATTCAAAGAAATGGTGTACTTTATTTTTTTTTATATATCTTATGATTACACTATCAAATTAATGATAAGTATATTAAATTAAAAACAAAAGAAATCTTATATATTGATGAATAATCATGAACACATCATGAATATATATTTATTTATTCGGACTAGACCCAAATATATCCACCAATATTCTTGTTAAACAAATATTTCAATATTGATTTTACATAGTGTGCGTATTTAGTATATATTATTATAAAGAAAACAAAAATAAAAAAGAAACTATTCAATATATTTTGCTCTTTGTTCAATGTTCAAAAAAAAAATTTAAAAAATTTTGCACACTGAAACGATTACATGGTTTTATAATTTATGCTCATTTATCTATCCAATCTCTAGATTGGATAGATATATGAAACAATCTAAGATTGACGTTGGAGATAGGTTATTAATTTTGGGCGTTAGAATGCATTTTCAGCCAATATTTGTATAAACAAAAACAAACGTATACGTAAACGCAAACGTATTAAAAAAAAGTTATTTTTTAATTTACTTTTATATCGATTGCTTTTAAGTTAACATGCTTTTACATATTTTAAATCAAATAATACATTTCTTTTAGAAAATTCTTTGTCATTGCATTGTTTTTAATAAAATCAATATTGCATAACCTACATAAACAAATTCCGCCGATTTTTTTGGAGGCATTGCATGTTGAGTGGCGGAACTCAACGCCGCGCTTTGCCCTGTACACCAGAGCGAAGAGATGGAAATACAAATTTAAACAAATATTTCATTTAATCGAGTGGGGATTAAACCCACATCCAGTCGCGCTTACAGACACACTTTAAGCCCCTACGCCACAACTGAGCATAATATATAACCAAATGGCACTGAGCTAAAATAACAATAGAAAAATAACGTCACATGAATTTCATGATTTTTTGAGACCTTCCCCACTACTGGGATATATTAGGTAAGTTTAAAAATTATGAATTTAAAAAAGCAATTTCAAAATTATTTTGCCCACACAAATTTCCGTGTTTTAAATACATATTTTAACACAATTTTAAATTGTCACACTTCCAAGATTTAGAGAAAATGAAGGGCCTTCCTGCCTTCCCCTAAAAAGATGACATAATTTATGTACTCCTTATCATATACAAATATCGATATTCATATGAAAGATTCTATAATATTACAAACAATACATAATTACAACATTATTATAAACAATTGTTATTTATATAAATTTGAAGCATTTCTGCTTGTCGTGAGGTATCCTGGTCTTGAATAGCACAGAGTCCG
Source organism: Heliconius erato x Heliconius himera (assembly GCA_013421005.1). NCBI lineage: Eukaryota > Metazoa > Arthropoda > Insecta > Lepidoptera > Nymphalidae > Heliconius > Heliconius erato x Heliconius himera. The sequence goes on along the minus strand of JAATLQ010038423.1, from coordinate 20,098 downwards.
CTCTATATTGAGTCGATAACAGCGGCGTGTAGCCCATCACCTGGTAATATTAAAATTTACATTAAAACCAGGAAAATAGTGAAACTCGCCCGGAAACGTTTTTTTCCAAGCTAATTAATTTGTGTTTTAGGTTATTTATTTAAATAATAGCTATTTTATTAGATAGCATTTTAACTTTTATTGTAACAAAAAAAATAACATTATATATCACATTATTTTTCATTATATACTTAATTGAAAATTATTTATATTTCTTAATTCATATTAAAAGACTGTTTAACTTTAGTCGAACCATTATATGCAATCATCTATTCTGTAAATGATAAATTAAAACATATTATTTAATATGTTTATTTATTCCTTAATGTTACAGTGAAAAGTGAAAAGAAAAATTATGAGTATTACCTGAGAGAAAAACTGTATACATTTGTGTCGTTCGTGGAAGTGTGTTTCATCAGCAGAAAGCGTAACGGGACAGCCCGGACAACGGAACGTCCAACGAGATGTCACCTGAGCAAAAATTTGTTATTAATCAATTTAAATACTTACATTACTTAACTTTTTAGCTTCACACTGTATCCCACATAAAGCAAGATAGACAAAAGGGAACCTAGACCTGTATTTATAAGCCGCTCTCAACCCTGAAATCGATCTTAAGAAGCCGTTTTCACTTATAAATGATAATACAGAATAACCTCAATGTAACTACTCCCAATATAACGACTTCTTCGATATAACGATTTTTTCAAAATCCCCTAAAACTGCCCGTAAGCTAATAACAAACTCCTTTATATTAAATTCATGTCTCAACAGGTTCAGACTTGTTTAATATTTCGTATTATATTATTATAATTTAAACATTTTTTTAAAGTCTTATTCCACACTTAGGAAAGAAAAATACTTATTTAGAAAAAGTATAAAAATTTGAACGTAGCGGGACTCGAACCCGCGCCTCCTGGAAACCGATCAGGTCGGTCTGGTCGCCGGACTGGTCGGTTTCCAGGAGGCGCGGGTTCGAGTCCCGCTACGTTCAAATTTTTATACGTTTTCTAAATAAGTATATTATTATTGTTTGGCATTCAGTAATGTAAACAGTAATCACTGCTGTTTGACATTGTTGTTAGTTTTAAACTTTGCAATGGCTGATAAACGAAAAAGGTGAGATCAATAATTTTTTTAACCTTGTTAAAACGAATCGTAGCCCATCCTAACCTCTGTAATAAAGAATATCATTGTAACCAATTACTTGATATAGCGAATTATTTTCTGATTCCCTTCAGTATAGTTAAATCGAGGTTGCACTGTATATAAATGAAAATAAATTCACTCCGTTCTCTACTCTCTGTACAATTTTCGACACAATAAAAGTCTATAATCTAAAGATCGAGGCCACTCGTGGCGCAGCGGCACGAAGTGTGACTGTAAAATCGACTGGTTGTGGGTTCGATCCCCACTCGAGGAGATGAAATATTTACTTAAATTTATATTTCCATTTCTTCGCTCTGGTGTCGAGGCTAAGCGCGGCGTTGAGTTCTGCCACTCAACACGCAATGCGTCCAGAATTCGGCAGAAAATGGGGAACGGAGTGTCTTAACACTAGGTTCCCTCTGCCTACCCTGCTGTGCGCGGGATACAGCGTGAAGCTGATTTAATTTTTGATTTTATAAAAGTCTATAAGAACCTTAACAGGTGGTTTCCTCGTAATATGAGAGACAAGGAAGTTCATAGCAATGTCTTCGCAGTTCATGTATTCGTCGACGTAGTCGCGTATGGCGGCCGGCAGCGCCCTCCAGTACGCCCACAGGTAGTAGCGGTGTATGAACGCGGCGCCGGTCAGCACCATGCTTAGTTCACAACTGTGGAAGCAAAATTAAACAATAATATTTAATCATAAAACTACTGTTACCCCGTCCAGAAGTAAAATATAGATTGAAAATGCCTAAACATAAGTGTGTATAAAATGCCTATAACTGCCTATTATCGCTCTTTTAGTCCAGAATAAAACATACCCTGAATATGACATGCAAAAACAAAAACTGGCAAAAACTTAATGCCCATTAAAACAGCTAAGCTAAGTTATTTTTAGGGTTTCGTACCTTTTAAGGAAAAAAAGAACCCTTATAAGGTCGAGGCTAAGTGCGGCGTTGAGTTCTGCTACTCAACACGCAACGCCTCGATAATTCGGCAGAAAGTGGGTAACGGAGTGTCTCAACACTATGTTCCCTCTGCCTACCCTGCTGTGTGCGGGATACAGCGTGAAGCTGATTTGATTTATAAGATCACTTTATTGTCCCTCCGTCCGACAGTCTGTCTAGAGCCTTTATATCAGAAACGTTTTCAGATATCGAGTTGAAATGGTAACCATATACTCTGATCTATGGTTCCTTGAATTCTCGAAAAAATCTAATTTCTACATCTATTTTAAAAAAAGATACGGCCGTTTATACTTCAAAACATGAGTATTTCGAAACTATGCAAGGAATCAAAATTAATAGGGAGCTTCCGGTTGACCTAGAATTATAAAATTTGGTAGCAAGTATCTGTCTCCGTAGGTACTTGCTAGATTGTAGATTCTACAGGTATTCCTAGTTCAGGAAAAAACTATACATTTGTGGTTACACTCTAAAAAATAATAGCCTTAATTAGCTACTTCAAGTGAGTTCACAGAGAGGGCCCTGGTTAAGCCAAGCATGAATATCAGATAAAGCTCGAGACGAGCCTGACTCGCGCATGTTCGGTATTATTTTATTTATACCCTTTTTTTTTATTTATACCTCAATTTTATACCCTAGCTTTGATTTGATGAAATAAAAAAAAACATTTTTGCAATATGCTATATAAAAACCTACCTATAATTTGAATTGTATAAGAAACCATTATTAAAGTTTAAATCCCACGCGTGGTATCTGCCAGGGAAGCCAACTATGCGGTCACGATGCTCGCGCCATACTCTGTAAAATTTAAAAAAATATATATATTTTATAAACCAAACAAGATTTTTTCTGTGTATTAACTAGTTAAAAGTTAACACCTTTATTTATTTAAATACATTAAGTAAACGTATTAACAACTTAGTGTGAAGCTCAAGACATTTACTCACTTTCCGCCTGCCGCGTGGGAGGGCGTGGGAAGGAATCCCTCCTTTCCACGTGTTCTCAAATGTGAATCGAACCCGACGACTAACTCCACTTTCAATAATTTAACTAAAATATACTAACTAAGCCAACTATAACTTTTATAATTTAACCGTTAAGAATTTGACTAAAAAAAATGAAAAATAAACCTGAAAGCAAACACAATCTCATCGTGGCGCAGGTGCGCGTCGTCGTCCACGCAGAGCACGGCCTCGGTGTCGATGACGTCGTAGGGCAGGAAGCGGTTGTTGAGCGAGTTGCGCGGCGCGCGCACCACCGCCACGGGCGCGCCCGCCTCCGGCCACGCCGCCGCCGCCGACGGGGGCGACACGCCGTTCCACACCACTACCACCTACACCGGGATTCATTGCATCCTTAGAGTATACCAAATAGTTTAGAAATATATTATATTTTAAAGTGAGCAGAGGTACAAAGGTGTGACTGTAACTCGGCGGTTGTTGGTTCGATCCCCACTCGAACGCATGAATTAATATTTATTGATATTTTCATTTCTTCGCTCTGGCACTAAGGCCAAAGCCCGGCGTTGACTTCCGCCGCTCAATATGCAATGCCTCAAAATTGCGTATTGAGCGGCGGAATTGGGGAACGGAGTATCTTAACACTAGGTTCCCTGTGCCTACACTGGTTAATGCGGGATACAGCGTGATGTTGTTTTTTTTTAAGTATTTTCATAATGTACTGGCAACATCCAGTTATTGCTATGAAAATATTGCATTGTCATCGGATCCAGATTCCAAAAGGAATATTTTCTGGTTGTCCTGGTCGTCCTAGCAAGGAAGTCTGGTACTTGCAGTAGAAATATTTGTTTATTATCGTCGAAGTCGCACACGAGTGCAAATTTTTAAAACCAATTGGGTAGCAAGAAATGGTTCAAAGCAAGATTTTCTGTTTCTTATATTGATAGGTACAAGTAAACTAAAAGCATGTTAATAAAAGTGATTTAAAACAACAATTTATGAGAATTCACCAGAGTTTCTGAGACTGTTTGGTTTGAGTTTGGTCCAAGTTTTTAATGGTCGGTTTTTAGCTGATCACATATTTGTATAATTATAATTTTTCATGTGCGCATAGTGTAATTAATATAAAAAATAATTTCTTTACAATTTCTGTTTGTCAGTACGTTTTATATCATTTGTATTTGTATCATTTGTATTTTTTTTATATATATATATATATAAAATCACTAGTTTATTTTTTCACAAACTATTATTACCTTATTCAAATAAGGAAGTCCGCGCAGTCTAGCTAAGGCCGCAGCCAAAACAGCTTCTCTCTCGTACGTCAATATAACAATTGTGAACTGTTCTCTGGGACGGTCGCCACCCAGAGCTTCGCTGAACTCCTTCCCTGAACCGCCAGCACCAGCTCCGATAGGCCTGAACCCTGCTGCGGAACCCATGAACCTGGCCTCGGACGTCACCGGGGGGTCCCACGGCAGCTGTGGATATAGAGCAAATGGCTCCCCCCAATCATTCCACATTTCATATCCATGTAATAAGGCCAAAGAGTAGTTTCTTCGAAATCTTGGACTAGGATAAGGTGCTTCAAGAGGTCCAAGCGTCTCCTCCGGTTCTGTATCTACCGCTGGTGGCTCCAATTTGGGTGGATAATAAGAGTCGTTAAATGCTGGCGACCCAATAGATGCAGGCGCAGGTCGAGCAGGAATATTTAAACGCATTCGTATAGTGGCGAGCAAGGAATCAATACTGGATTGCACTGAACTTAAATAGCGTTCCCAAAGTACACGACCTTGTCTCCGAAACACTAACAAGTCGGCATCCGACAGAGCCCTCAATAGAAAATGCAACTCCGTGACTCGGGCTTTTGGCAACAATAGAGCCGCCCTCCGCCAATCCAGCACTTCATCGTATGGCAGCCTTATTCTGTCTCCACCTAATATCACGGGTATTGCTCCAGATCGCAACGCTTCGTACAATCTCGCCTGAAATAATGCCGTCGATGCATAGTCACTATCCGCAGGCGCAAGTATTAAACCAAACGTTGAATCACGTAGAATGGCACGTCGCGAACGATCCGTTCCACAAAGTGCCCAATCACCGATCGGTAACACTGCACGTCTTTCTATCGGTGGATCGCATTCGAATTGCAAGAAAAACACATCCGAAGAAGGTGCAGAATTTGAAGTTTTCTGTAGAGATTCTATAAGAAACTTGTCATCATCGACGTTCCGCCCGAGTGGTGTCGGCGTTTGGGACCCCTGAAAGCTAATATATAGCTTATCAATGCTAACAAAATAAATATAACCAAGACATTTATGCGGCTACTAACCTCAGTATATATTTACGACGTGCAGGTGCCATAGGAGCACAATCCGCCCAAACGTCTCCTCCAGGCGGTCCCAGCGCCGGTGGAGTTATTATATCAAAACTCGGTCTAAACTTTTGCAATTTAAAAGTTGATTGTGCGATCATAGCTCGTCCCGTTGACGCGGAGTGGAAAGCATCACCTGACCCAACAGATAGTTCGCGACGAGCTAAATTCAGTAAAACATGGTTTCGACCATCGCCACCCCAGTATGGCAATGACTTTATAGCTGTCTCATTCAACAACAGCTTATACACATCTGTCGTTGAACTGAAAAATAAAAAATATATATATACTATATACAGAAAATATATACTATAGACAGGCCAGTCGTGACGCCGGGGCACAAGTGTGACTGCAAAACTTCCAACTGCAATTTCCATTTCTTCGCTCTGGTTCGAGGACAAGCGCGGCGTTGAGTTCTACCACTCAACACGCAATGCCTCTAGAATTCAGCAGAAAGTGGGGAACTTAACACTAGGTTCCCTCTGCCTACCCTGCTGTGTGCGGGATACAGCGTGAAGCTGATTATATACAGAAAAATTTTCATAAGACAGAGATTTAATTTAGTTTAAATAACTTACGATGGATTTTTGTCTAGTGGGAATCCTTCACCCACTAATACAAGAAACACGCACGCTTCGCTGGGATTGTGCGTAAGGTGCGAATTATAACCCAATGTTTGGCGCAAAGTGGTTTTGAGAAATCCATCGATCTCAGCGCCTACGAGTGGAGCGTACACGTCGGGGTCATACAAGTATATAGGGAAACCAGATGTAAGGGAGCATCTTGAGTGATCGAAGCATGAATACATACGACAGTGGATTTCATAATTTCTATCAATCGGCGATAAGACTGATGGAGGTTGAGAAGGAAGTATTTGTGCAGGGGGTGCTAGTTCTGGTGAATCCCGTCGTATAGCCTCCAACTGAGCCAGCCTGGCCTGGTCAGCTGACACTCGTAATCTTTGTAGCTCAGCAGTAGCTCGAGCATACTCTGCTTTCACATTATCTGCCTTGGCACTAGCAGCTGCAGCTTCTCGTTGTAGCTTTCCCCGTCTCTCTTCTAACTCTCTCAACTCAGTAGATACTGAAGCCTAGTTGATATAAATTAAATAATTTCTTAATATCAGAATATTTTATTACAGAAAATTATTAGAAAAAATATTTATAGTATCTGTAATGCAATAATAAATATATTAAAATAAATATTTTAATACCTTTATTCGTAACATTTCTTCAATTCTAACTTTAAGGTCAACTACATTCATTGTCGACAAATCTCCGAGGGCCTCTAAGGTATGCCGCATGCTGTTAGAACCCAATGACATTGAAGATGATTCATACTGCAAAATAAAACATTGTAATTATTATTACTAATATTATTTAATAACATTTACAGGAGAAAAAAAACAATTGATTGTTTCTTTCTTTTCCTGCAAATGTATACTACTTTTCTCACTAGTAAGACAATATTTCACTGTTATAAATATTGCCCTACTTTCAATTATTAAGATTTATTTAGGGCATAGCGGTGCCCGGGCACAAAACAGGTTGTGAGTTTAAATCTAACCTTTGGAAATTAAATATTTACATTTATTAGCTCTGGTAAAGAGGCAATGCTGTTTGTTTTTTTATTATTATAAAGAATGGAACATAATTTTTTTACTAAAAATTTTTTATTATTTTTAAAGAAAGTGTATTGCCAGGTTAGCCAGGAAAAGGGTAAGCAGAAGCTTTTTAGAACCCCCACTTTGTGGAAAATTTGATTCCTTTACCTGAAATAGCTTTCAAGATTTTGAAAAAAAATCTAGGTTTTAGATTTTTATTTATTTACAGGGGAAAGAAAAATATATATATTATATTAGTCTTTTTGAAAGGTGTCACTCCCTAAGATTTATGAGAAAATCTCTTTTATACTCTTTTATATGCCATTTGCGCAGATTTCTCACACTAACCCTCCTATAAGGCAGGTTAGTATGAGAAATTTGTCTCCTTTTAATATGTTAAACAAAAGATTTTTGTATGTGTAATTTATGGAAATGTATATTTTTATATACACTTAATCAATTTATTCTTGTAATTGTAATTCATATCAGAATCATTTATTTACATCTTTAACTATGAAGATATTTTATTGGTGAATGGTTCTAATTTTTTAAAAATTAAACAAATAAAAGAAACGCAAATATTACAAATATATAATAGTTAGAAATACCACGAATATAACAACAAAGCATAATCATATTAATTTAATACATAAAGTAAGAGAAAATCAAATAGCTGAATAACAATTAAGTATGCAACATGATTTTCATGAAAAATTAGTGTAGGACTTTATCAACTAGAGTGTAAACAGTAAAGTAAAGATTAAAATAAATATTTTGTCAATCAACTGACATTTTGATTTTAATTTTAATGGTATAGGCACAAAAAGTGAGAGCTTAAAATTAACTATCTAAATAAAATAGATAATTAACCAAAAAAAATTAAACAAACCCGATACAAATTTTTATCATACCTTTGACAAATAATAATGAGTAACGAGTGGTACCACAAATAATATTATTGAGACCATAAGAATTACTCGAGAGAGTTTCAAGTGGCCAATCCATTGGCAAATTCGCTCATGTAAAAACATTTTTATTGTAATTAATTTTAGTACGCTTCACTAAAAGGTATTCATCATTTTAGATTTCAGTAAAGTTACGAAACAAATAATAAGAGTTTATAAGACACATTATTCTTTTTTATTTAACACTACTACACTACGTTTTGAATCTCTTGTTGACATTTGAATTGATGATTTGACAATTTGATACACAGACAGAACACATATTATACCTACTTATTACTACCTATTGACATTTCAGCCTTAAAAAAAAAAGTTGATATATGTATAATTTTTTTTTGGTGTATTATATTTCTTTTCTTCTACTTTGGGTATACCAAAACCAAACAATAATAACTAATTTTAAATGTCACTTACTACTCCATCATCCCACCACCTTTTAGTAAAGGCACCTTAATAGTAATGTTACGTTGTGGCAAAAATGAGAACTTGGTCCATCTGTTCCATTCCGGCTTTGGAACATATTTAAATTTTAGTTCCGGTTCCGAACCTTTTTTAATGAATCCTATAGGATACTTTCCTCTTTAATTTTTTTCTTTTGATTTTATTTTTTACCTTTTTAGTATTGCGTTTTCACACTTTCCCGCTCTGACCCGACCCTGGTCATCATCTAGCATAAAAGTACTCGATAGGATGAATCATACAAGCCCAAATTGAATTGGCGAAATGGAATTATGTCGCTTAATTACAAAGTTCTTATGGATATCTTCCAACACCATCATCAAACCCTGGTTACCATTATGCAACAAAGTACTCGTTAAGATGAATCATACAAGCCTCATTCACAACAAAGAAATTCGATGGAATTATGTCGCATTACAAAGTAGGACATCTTCCAGCTCCATCATCAGACTCTGGTTACCATCTTATCCATCTAATTTTCCAAACCTAATAAAGTTGCCTCTCTCAATTACTGAGTACCTATGGCCATTTTCCAGCTCCATCATAAGACTGTTGATATCTATCCCAAAGATAATTACTAAAAATTATCGTTTAAAAATGTATTAACACTTTAAAAATGTTAAAAATGTTTAATAAATAGCATTCTCTCTTGCCAAACGATAATTCTTAGTGATTATCTTTGGGTAGCGGAAATTTGTAAAAATCTCCCTGCAGAGATGCTAACAACATAAATAAATTGTAACAAGCGTGTAAAAATTTCGACGTAGCTTGATGAGAACGTATGGCTTAGTGGTCAGAACGCCTGGTTGGTGTCCAGGAAGCGCGGGTTCGAGTTCCGCTACGTTCAAATTTTTATACGTTTTCTAAATCAGTAAATTTAGATAAGATACAAGAAATGAAAGAAATAACTTACTATCTACTTATATATATAATAATTTATTATTCCTTAAATTTATTTGACGTAAAAGAAATTAACAATATTAGTAAGTCGGTGGTGACAATATTATACTGAGAACTACTAATAATACTTATATAATATAATTAATAATTAGATGAAAACCATTGTTTTATATATTGATAATAGTCCAGAAATAAGTAGGTATACATCGGTAAAAAAAAATCAATAATTTAATTAGTTACATTTTAATAATTTCATATTTAAATACATTTTTACCTCTGTGATGTTTTAGCAAATGTTTAAATAAAATATCATGACTAAATGTCAGGCCGCACTTGAGGCAATTTTGCTTAGTTTGTTTCAATTTTATTTTACCGCAACAGCCTCTCGAATGTTCCTCTATCGTAACCTTATTTAAAAAATGAAGACCACACGAGCATTTATATATTTTAACAATGTCTGATGATGAACTATTAAATATTTCGCTACTATTTGTCTTGTCACTTACAGAACTGTTCATATCATCACATATTCCATTTATTCCAAATGTCTTAATCATTATAGTATGTTTAGTAAAATTAGGATCATTGTCATGCAGTCTGAGATGGCCTTTAAGTTTTCTTTCTTCAAATACCAAGGAACACTTAGGACATTCTAATTTAGCTGCATTTATTAAGCAATGATGTCCAAAAACGCTTCGACGGTCTCTCAGGCAAAGATCGCATTTTGAACACTTATAAAATGTATAATCACTTATCATTCCACTAAATGTAGGTACAATACCAGTACTTTCATTATTCGTTTTCTGTGTATTATTTCTAGTTTTGCCCAGTAATATAACATATATAAAATTTGTATTAAAAGAAGTTAAATGATCATGTTTTCTCATGTGCAAATTATGTTCAGCTCCTTGAATTAACAAACCACATTTATTACATTTTTTGATATCACTCCTGTAACATACATGCTTTTCGTATGTATTATAATCTACAAGAACACGACAAAATCTACATTGATAGAGAGTATAGTATTTCTTTATATTTGCTATCTGATTATTTATAGCTTCATGTTCTTGTTGGTTAAATGTGACTACTCTATAAAAATTGCCGGTAATGTTAGAATTATTGTGAATGCTCTCGTGATTTTGTAGTAATAATTTATTTACAAAAGATAAGTTACAAGATTTACAAGAAAACTTTTTGACATTTATACGACATTTTGTCTTATGTTCGTAAATAGATGGAGCATCAATAATAATGTTACATTTACCACATTTATAAATAGTACGATCTTCAGGGCCTTCTTGAATAATATTTAATTTAATTCTGCATTCATCTTTATATATTGAAGTCATAATATATTTATTAATTAAACTTTTTGATAAATCTCCAAACAAATGTTTTAACCAATCTTCATTTGTGGATCCAAAATACAGGACGTCAAAAATGAATTGTTTAAACTTGTCCTTTGTAAAAGAAGAATGTAGATTATGATGAATCTCATAAGTTGATGAAATAAATTTTAAATTACATAAAGTACATTCAATCGAATCTAATCTTAAACCATTTAAATTGTTATGCAGTTGGCAGTGTTTAACAACATCATCATATTGATTCATTGATAAATCACAATTTTTGCAAGTGTATATAGCTGAAATATGAATATAATTTAGCTCATTATCAGTAGGATCACTTAAACTTTTACTTTTTTCTTTAACTGAATCTACATCTGTATGATTTTCTAAATTGTTATTTACAGTTTCGTTATTACTAATTTTATTTGTGGAAAAATTATTTTGCATATCGCTTTTTAGAGTATAATTATGAAATGGTAAATGTAGTTTATGAGCTGACACTGAAAGTTTTATACCACAAATGGGACAATCTAAATTCTCTTCTTTGTTACAAATGTGAGCAGTTATTTCAGATTTTTGAACAAAATATATTTCACAAGTATTACATTTTGGCAGGATTTGACATGGTTTTATTTTATTTTTGGTTTTTACATCATAAAATGAAAAATCTTGTAAATTTATGGCAGAATTTTTTAAGTGAATGTCTTGATGTATTTTTGTTGATTTTTTGGGTAGTGAGAGTCCACAATATTCACATGTATACTTAATAAAATTTTTACAAATAGATTGTATATGAATATCAACTCTACAATCTTGAGGTATATAACATTTACATGTATTACAAAAATAAAAGTTCCAATTATCACCACTTAAAACAGTATTAGAATTTTCATTAAATATATCTTTCTTTAAATCAGTAGTTTTGATATTAGAAATAAGTGTTTGTTTTGCTGTATGAGGTATTTGTGACTTTTGACCACTAGTTTGACTTTTTTTAGCATTAAGTACATCATATAAATGATCTATTAGAGATTTTTCAGTGGGAAATAACATATCACAATGACTGCATGATCTACAAGAACTTTCATGAGATAATTTTACTCTCTTATTATCAACAGATTCTTGTGTATTCCTGATAACATTTTTACATCTTATATTTGAGTTCTTGCTATTATTGTTTTTCAATTTCTTTTTATCTGTCTCATTTATACACACTTTTTCTATATGAAATAGCACTTGATGATTATTAAAGGTGGATATATCAGGAAAAAGTATAAGGCAATGTGTGCAAAATCTTTGGCTTTTCGTAAGGAAGATGTTTATATTGTCTAATACAACTGTAATATTATTTAAGTTCACCAATTCTTGTTTGTCTTCATAGCAGTTTAAGGATGCATTTGAATAACATGATAATCCTGGTTTTAAAAGAGCAGTTTTGTTAATATCTTCTTCATTAAAATTTACACTAGTTTTATCTGTAAGATAAAATATTTTTACATAAAAATATTTTTATTAAGCAAATATTTTTTGTACATACAAATTTTACATAAATATATTTATATAAACAGATAAAAATGTAAATACCTACTTACCTTCATTAAAATCTATTATCTCCTTTTTGAGTTGTGTGAGATCTGGAAAAATTTCTTTCAAAATTGGATTTTGTAAAACATCATGTTCTTCAATATCTATATCAGTCATCTTGTAACTGAAAACAAATAAAATAATTATATAGTCAACTTATTTAAGCAACCAACACCCTTAAGAAGGAAAGAAAATTATTGAAAGAAACTTTATATTTATTAAGCTAATTATAAAAAAAATGCAAGTATATTATGATACAAAATCATATATAGTGTTATTTTATATAAAATCGTAACCCACAAAAATAATTATAGAATTTTTACAATTGTTTAAACTCCAAGTTTTTGCATCAATAATGTGTATTCAAATATTATATTAGCTTTTAAATTTTAATAAATACTGCGATATTCGCGTATACTGCAAGTGACAGATCTGAGGTCAAGGTCTTGTCATAAAAACATATCACTTACTACTTGCTAGTACTTATCTACGTTTGTGAATCTAATAAAAATAAAGCTCTCTGTGATTCTCAAAACCTTACTTTCACTTTGTTACCACAAGCTTTTGTTTTGAGTAACAGTGTTAAGATATTTTACATTATTAATTTAAAAATAAATCGAGTAGGTAGCCAACTGGTAATCATTATCAATTATTCACTATGGCGTAATTTTAATTATTTAAAAATGTATATTCATAGTATTTTCAGTGTTTGTAATTTTTCAGGCATTATCTAAAAAAAAGACTCTTCACATCTTTTTTAATTATTTTACGATTAAAACTTTTTAAAAGTTAATAGTAGCAACACTAAAATGCCCCCCTTACTCTACCTCACCGCACAGCTGATCTAATGTCAATTGTCAAGAAAATGGAGTTTTGTTACGCATAATATATTATGTTAAAAAATTCCAATATGAAATCAAATAAAATAATATTTATGAATAATTTAGCTTATAATGGATAGTACTACTCCATTTCAACCTTGGGCCGCGGACGATAATTCGAAAAATGTTAAAACTGAAAAAGAATTAGTGGATGACGCGAAACTTCATCGGGAAAATGTCAATCATCCAAAACATAGGCAAACTGCGTCTTACGATAAAGAAAGTGTGGTCGTACCTGCCGCTGCTCCTGGACCTTCAAGTGCTACGACTACCAGTTCAGTCGGTGGTAAAGTCTCCAAGATGGACTCTAATAAAATAGCTTCCATGCAGCAAATCGTCGAGAACACTCTCAGGTACTCAACATTCTACCACTTTATTTATTAGATGAAGCATATGAAATATCCATTACAACAATACATGCGAAATTATTTTTAATTTATCACAAGAGGTTATTGATCTAACAATAACAAACAATATATAAATTCACCATTTTATGTTCAAGTTATAACATAATGAAGCTAATCTTTTTTATCTTATGTATAACACTATCAAGAAATGTTTATATATAAAAAAATATACATTTTAATAAAGTAATTTTATTAATTTAAATGTATATACAATGATGACACTTAATAATATAATTTTATTATTTAAAATCTATTTAATAATGAGATATTGAATCTATATATAATATATGTTATAGATTATAATTATTTTCTAAAATTGTCATTTACATTTAAATTAACATATGGAATAGAAATTCAACCATAAAAATAATAAAAATAGTTCATTTATATTGTCGCATGCCATTTGATTAAAAGCTAAATGTAAAAAAGAAGAGTTATACTAGAATACTTAATATTCCAAAATATGTATGCAAATCCATAAACATACTCCCTATATTGAATATTCTGATATTTATTTATTAAAATGCTAAAGCACAATAATTTTTTTGATAATTTGAGATCTCTATTGTATTTTCTTAAAGAAAATTAAAATTAAATTAAATTAGCTTCACGCTGTATGTATAGAAAATTAAAATGATTTTAAGCATTTCACTATTAATAACATATATTTCAGTCAGGAAGGTCGGCAAAGAGTGTCACAGCTGTTGGAGGCAGTGGAGTCTCTAAGTGGAGCGGAGAGGCTTTTATTGTATCTCCGGCTGCCAACTGGTGTACCTCCACATGATCCTCTAAAACAGCCAATCAATCCACTGGGTTCTAGGTAGTACTGTTAAATAATAGTTATTTTTCTAGGCCTTCATATTACAATTTCTGATTGTAAACACAAAAGTTGTCTGTTTCATTTTCACTAGAGAAAAATTATTCATTTTATTTCCTTGCTCTGCTATAAAAACAAAGCAGAACATTGAGTTCTGCCACTCAACATACTGTCTCAAAAATTTATTCCCTTAGCTTATGCTCTGCTATATGAGGGATACAATGTGAGGCTAACAAAAAAAAGTTAAAGTATATATTAAAATACTTAATCCTGTAATCATTTTTTTAGAGCTGAATTGCAGCAAACTGTAACATGGATTCAGACTCACTTAGAAGTGGACCCAGATGTCTCATTGCCCAAGCAGGATGTGTATGATGAATATATGTAAGTACAAAACATATAATTATATTATTTATATAGGCCGATGTGGAACAGGGGCATAAGTGTGGTACTGTAAACGCAACATTTGTAGGTTCAATTTCTACTTGACGGGGAGTGAAATATAAATATTTTTCATTTTGTTGCTCTGGTAATTAGGAAAAGCATGCACTGAGTTCCACCATTTAATACACAAAGTCTCGAAAATTCAGTGAAAAGTGGGGAACAAAAGTGTCTTAATGAAAACAAAGTGTCTTAACCACTAGGTTCCCAGGTTCCTTCTGCTTACCCTGTCTTGTGTGGGGTACAATGTGAAGCTAAAAATATATATATATTATATCATTTATATTGTTGTGCTATCTATAGATTATTTTTTATCTTCTGAGAGTTGTGGTTTAATTGTAACAATTAGCAATTACACAATATTAATCTTTTATCTTAGGTCATATATTGTGTTATTATTTCATTGAATAAATATTCAATGTGTAGTTACATAAGAAGAATTATAAGAACACTTACAAATATATTTTTTATTAAGGTATTTTTTAAAGAGATCTTATATTAATATTGGAATATTTTTTGCTTTACAAATTTTTTTATTCATTAATAAGTTTAGTATAAAACTACTTAAAATATACAAACAACAGAGAATGGAATGCCTTATAATTGTAAGTTGCATATAAATAAATATTTTGTGACAAATGTGTAAGATTATTAAAAATTATCCTACATATTTAAATATATTTATAGATAATTAAATTGCTTTGTAAAAGATGTTAATTCAATAATAAATAAGTTAAGCATTTTAATGCTAAATACTTTCTTTAGAAAGTATTAATATAGGAAATTTTAAATTTGAATATATGCATGTTTTAATTTAATATTATCCCGTTTTTTTCTGTTATGTGAAACTACTACTATATTATTCTTATAGAACTGCTAAAAGTTTTATCTTTGTTATACAAGTTACACCAGTGTCGAATTTCGATATTTTGTTTCAGTAATTTAAAAATATCATAGACAGAGAAACAGAACCTTTTAATACATGCATGTATTGTGACTTATGTTTTTTTTTTTTTTTATTATAATATTATATACGTAAATCCGCCTTATTCTGTAACCAGCACACAGCAGGGAACGCAGAAGGAACCTAGTGCTAGACACTCCTGGGGAATACCCCACTTATACACTTATTGTGCTTAAAAGATTTATATGAAGCATATTAGTAATTTCATATTAGTTTTTGCAATCTCATAACTCAATGTCAGCACATTGTTTTTATCTTCATTATCTATCTTAATAAGGGCTGTGTTATCAAAAAGTTACCAAAATCAAATATCTGATATGGTTGCAATTTATGTGCTGACTTATGATTAGATTATGTTAATAGCTAATACATTTTTTTTTTATTAAAAAGGCACATATATAATTTATTTTTCATTTAAATGAGTTTATTGAAATAAATTCTTATAATATTTTGGTGTATAATTAATATCGAATTTAAAACAGATATTCATCTGTTTGTAATTTAAAATAAATCAGCTTCACCTGTATCCCGCATACAGCAGGTTAGGCAGAGGGAAACTACTGTTAAGACACTTTCCGCTGATTTTTTTAGGCATTGTGTGTTGAGTGGTGAAACTCAACGCCGTGCTTTTGCCCCGAAATATAAATTTAAATAAATATTTCATCTCCTTGAGCGGGGATCGAACCCACAACTAGTCGATTTTACAGTCACACTATGTGCCCTTGCGCTACAACTACTCTCGTTTGTAATTTGATTTATAAAATTAGAATTTTCGATTCGTTTTAAGTGATCAAATAATATTATTAACAAAACAAACAATAGTATTGGCCAGCGTTTTGAAAAACCATGGGTAAATAATAGTTTAATAAATCGTATATGTACATAGAACAAATAACCCTAACATTTATATTTTATAGTCATTAATCATTTCCCTAATAGATAAGTGACACGTAATAAAAATGGACATGTATTTTATAATATTATCATATTATTAGCGAAATACTTTTATCTGTAATAATAATAATATTTAATTAAAATTTCTTTCATAACATTTTTAACATTGATTACAATTGCTGGACCACTTCTGGTCCATTTTTAAATAGTTTTGCCCTTAATTTTATAACTGTAGAAAAGATGGGCATCATCAACTATAAGAATTCCTGAAATATTCGCAACTACTAAGACACTCATTATCTTAAATGTAATTAAAATAATACATACTCTACTCTTCTAACCTAAATAAATTATGGAAAGAGAGCAAATATGTTATTTCTAACACGTAATTGCGGCCCAAAATATCCTTAATAAATGAATTAATATTTTTTTTATAAATCATAATCTAATTTAAATATAGGTTACATTATCATTACATAAGAAGTTCACATCATTTTTTTTTTTATTCAAATATAATAAAAATAAAATCAAATCAGCTTCACGCTGTATCTCGCACACAGCAGGGTAGACAGATTGAACCTAATGTTACGACACTCCGTTACCCACTTTCTGCCGAATTCTGGAGGCATTGCGTGTTGATTAGCAGAACTCAACGCCGCGCGTTGCCTCGACACCAGAGCGAAGAAATGGAAATATAAATTTAAATAAATATTTCATATCCTCGAGTGGGGATCGAATCCACAACCAGTCTGGTTTTACAGTCACATTTTGTACCACTGCGCCACGACTGGCTAGTAATATATTCTAAATTATATATATTGAAATGTTTTTTTTAAACATTTTTTTTATTTATTAGAGCTCATTGTATGAGTAGCAACATGAAACCTCTGTCAACTGCGGATTTTGGAAAAGTAATGAAACAAGTGTACCCAAGTGTGCGGCCACGTCGGTTGGGAACACGAGGAAATTCCAGGTAACTTAATTTTATTATAATATATACAGAGTGGAAGCGTCAGCGCTCCTTTTACGGGAACAGCATATATCGTAAAATATTTTAAACCCATACCTAAAGAAGTTAATCAAGATGCTTTGAACAGTTTAGACGTAGGATTTTTTTTCATTTCACGATGTTTATATATGTATACCCGTATTTCGTGTGACGCAGTTACGCATAGATACCAATAACGTAAACACATACTACTACAAAAATACTACTAACTCCTACGATAATAAATACAGTAGAAACTCGATTAACCCGACTAATTGTTGTTGGTAGGCATTCGGATAATCGAAAATCCGGATAATCAAAAGTATGGAAAATCCGGTAATTGGGTATTTAGAATATGTAAGTATGCACATACGTAGTGATATAAATTTAATTAAAACAACTAATACATAAAGTGAAAATTTATGTTTATTAAGATATCTTAAGATGTACGACTATGGGACGCGGGCGGAGTGATGCCATATTCGACACGTCCATGCTTGCATTGATACGACTTGTAGGTACATTTAATACAGTTGGTCTGTAGTCCGGATAATCGCGAATCCGTATAACTGAGGGCCGGATAATAGAGTTTCTACTGTACGACTCGATTCTGGAATAAGCTGTATGCGGCGATCTCCCTTTGATAAGTTTATGTCTGCGTGCGTTATTCTTGACAAATGGCGTTTTATTTTACAATGATAATTTTATAATTTATTTTGTTTGAAAAAAAAAAAAAAATTTAGAAAAAATATTTGTATAAGGCTTTTATGGAGTAGTTAAAACTGTGGTTTCATTTAAAGTAGTGCTGACAAAAACACTCTGTAAACTTTATTTTACTCATTATATATTTTTATATAATATTTATATAACAAGTTACATTGCAGCAGTGGACAGCTTCGAACTGTAGACACGGTAGTAATGGGTTTGATCTCCAACCGAGGAAACGAATTATTTTTATTTCCCAGTTTTATTAAAATAAAACTTGAGATTATTGAGTTTCACCACTCACATGACTGGAAAATGAGAGAGATACCTAAATGGAACTATCTTTTTACTTTTACATTTATTTGTCGTATGTTAGAGTTTTATGCAAGTACTAGCGACCCCCTTGCGCCTTCGCCCGCTTGATAAACACAGTTATTTATTTACTAACCTGGATTATTTTCGTGTTATAATATAATAACATTATCAGTTTAAACACAATATCTTTACATTAAAAAACCGACCCATATTACAGTATTTATGCCTACTATTTGCAAGCAATTACATTTGTTGTTTTTTATTATTGTTTCGTAGATATTGCTACGCCGGCCTTCGTAAAAAAGTTAAACTTGAGGTGCCGCAGTTACCTGACCTGGGGGAAACATCTAAAGTAAGAATTATATTTGTAAATGTAATTAGTTATACAATATCATTGCCATTAAAAATATTTTTTGTTTTAATAAAAGTGTTAATAAATAAATATTTAAAGTTTTCATTTAAAATTACAGGAGCTCAGCGTGATGCCAAAAGAAAGTGAAAGAATAGTTTGTGAGTGGGCTGAAACTAAATTTGGTAAGTTAAATTCGTGATAACAATTTAAAGATTAATATTTAATTAAAATTGTAAAGTAATATAAAATTAAATTTATCTTTCAGGAGTAAAGTTTTCGAATATAACAGAGTTATCTCGTCATTTGGTGTCAACAACGACGCGCGCGCCTCTAGGTCCCGCCAGCGCATCGCCGCCTCTTATACCTACACATGGTACTTTAAAATCTGAATTTTTATTGTCAAGATAGTACAGTGTAATAATATTATTGCATTAAATTTATTATACTATATTATTAACTTTTTCAGTACCACCAGAGGAGCCTCCGGGTCCACAGCTAATGAAACAACAACTGAAGCGGAAAATTGTTGTAAGTTTTAATGTTTTTTTTTTATTAAATAAAGTAAAAAATATATTTTTACAGTAAATTTCTCACGCACAAATGCAATTTATCCGTAGGGTGGTACACCGGGAACACCGGGACGTCCGAAGAAAAACAAAGGGCAGGAAGTGGCCGCCGAGTCGCCGCCCTCCACGTCGTACAGCAGCCCGCACGCCGTCAAGCACGAGAGCGAGCCGCCGCCCGACCCCGCCTACGCCTACCCGCCGCCGCCGCCCTTCGTGTACGACGTGCGCCCGCCCTACCCCTACCGCGCGCACCCGCCCGCGCCGCCGCCCGCGCACCCGCCGCCCGACTACCGCCCCGACCTCTACGCCTTCGAGCCCGCGCACAACCTGCCCATCAACCTCAGCTCCGACGCGTCGCTCGACCTGTCCACCGAGCGCACGGAGTGGCAGCGCCGCCGCCCGCCCGACCCGCCCGCGCC
>JAATLQ010038422.1:10245-102357 GCA_013421005.1 Heliconius erato x Heliconius himera | reverse complement strand
GCCCATTCAGAATACGATATTGGCTGTAACACACCTTCTGCCACTAAACGATCAATCTCCTTCTCTACATTTATTTTTATAGCATATGGCACGGGGCGAGCCTTTAAAAATCTAGGTGTGGCCCCAGGTTTAATATGAATACTAACAGGGTTTCCACAATAAGTGCCAAGACCTTCTTTAAAAATGTCTGTAAATTTTGTAGTAATTTTGCTTATATATGTATTATGTTCAATGCCTGACAGGCAATTAATATTCAGTGTTATATGTAGTGGATCCAGCCAGTCCCGTCCTATAAGATTTGGGCCATGTCCTTTTGCAACAATTATGTTTAAATTGCAAATTATATTTTTATATTTTACCTGTATTTTTACCTGCCCTAGTAACATGACTGGAGCGTCAGTCCATGTACGAAGGGTTAAAGGTGACGGCTTGAGAACAAGATATTGATGTTGTCTTCGTACTTTATGCCAAGTGTGTTCATTTATCAATGAAAAACTTGCCCCCGTATCCACTTGAAATATTACAGGTACTTCTTCTAACAACAACTCTACGATAAAACATGGTGTGTTGTTTTTTATTTCTACACTATAAATACCATTTAAATAAGTATCAACTTCATCTTCAGTAAAATTAATATTGTGTTTGGCTGATTTCGTTTTAAGTGTACAAATTTTCTCTATATGGCCTTTTTTTTACAAAATCGACATATTGCATTAATAAAACGACACTCTCCGCCATGACGATCACCACATCTGTAACATAATCGTATATTCTTTTTTTGCTGTAGTGAATTAATATCCATGGGTTCCGTTTGAGAAATTTGAGATGACTCTGCGTTGATATTTGTATATGTTTTAGCTTCTGTTGTAATATTCTGTATCATACGATAATCCTTTCCCGCACTTTCTGATGACAGCATCGCATCCACCACATCTTGATAACATAAATTATCTCTCTTTAATAGTTCATATTGTAATCGATGACCTCTCATGCCACACACTAGTCTGTCTCGCAACATGCGCTCCAACTCCAAAAAATTACAAGATGAACTAATTTTCCGCAATTGAGCTATATAATCTGATGCCTTTTCGTCGACATTTTCAATCTCATTTGGTTTTGGGCTATAGTGTTTTGTTAGAATAACCTCAATTTCATTGAATGTCACATCACTAGCTTTTCTTGGTGTAATTAATGCTAAGAATGTCTCAAACACTTCGGCACCACACACAGTAAAGAAATTTGCTCGTTTTGCCCCATCCAACATGATTCCATTAGCCTCAAAACAAAATTTTAGTCTATCAATGTAATTGTCCCAAATGTCGATTTTCGGGTTAAATCCATCAAATTTCACTGCTTTATAATCCATTTTTTACAAATTTAGCCTCGTCGCCACTATTATGTTTAAATAATACAATATTTAATGTATATTCATTTATTGAGCTCGGTAGCAAGACACAAAGTGTAACAATCAATTTATTATCAAAATACCCACTTGATTTATCTTTTTATACAAAAAGGTAAACAAATGATCAAATCATATATCTAACACATGTGTAATTTTAACATTACTTAAATTTCTTTGTAACATGACAATTGGAGTGCTTGTAATAGTCAGAGAATTATTGGAGGCATTTATTATAGTAATAGGCTGACAAACAGCTTAACCAATTTAAAAACAGTTATTTTTAAACATTTTTAAAGTGTTATTCCACACTTAGGAAAGAAAAATACTTATTTAGAAAACATATAAAAATTTGAACGTAGTGGGACTCGAACCCGCGCCTCCTGAAAACCAACCAGGCGCTGACCACGGGTTCGAGTCCCGCTACGTTCAAATTTTTATACGTTTTCTAAATAAGTATTAAAACAGTTTTTTTTTCTATTGTATTTTGTTAAGCTTCCTTTACTTCTTCCCTTTTCTTATGTTTTATATCAATTGATGAACCAACTAATAAATAAAAGTTTATGTTTATATACAATTAATAAAAAAGTTATATTAATTTACTTTTCTATGCAGAAAAAGTCACAGGCATAGCTAATACTAATAATGTATAGCTATCATTCTCAAAGGTATGTAGTATTGAGTTAACATTATAATAATGGATAACAAAAACAAAATATCTGACAGAACATAAAACTATTCTATACAAGAACAATAGTATTCCTGCAACAGTTGGCTTGCTTATTGTATGAATATATAACATTTTTAAGCAATGTCATACTCAGTCACGTCAATTCTTTTCAATATTTTTAACACCTATTTATTAATTTTGCTTATATTGTCAAAGGCTTGGGTTTCTTCAGTCATACGTCTAACTTACAAATATGTGTCAGCCTAAATCAGAGTAATTCAAATTTGATGTAGTTTTGTCGCTTGCTAAAACTAGTTTATCATGTTTAAAGCCTTACTGCAAGATCATGTATCATGACTTTGGCAGTAAAAATCATCATGCCTTAATTACAGTAAGTAAATTGCCACCAAAGTGACAATAAACAGATCACATTTTTTGTCATTACAAATAACATAATAATGTGAAAACCAGTATTATTTATGATATAGCAGTATAATAACGGTTTTTCCCACATAGCATGATAGGCAGCAGGAATGTAGTCTTAAGACACTTGTTACCCACATTCTGCCCAATTTTTGAGTTATTGTGTATTAAGTGGTGGAAATCAATGCTATGTTTGATCTGCCAGAGCAAAGAAGTTTAGTTTTAATAATTAATATTTTAATATAATGAAAGTCAGACACTGTCTTACTACATAACTACTGGTGGTCTTCAAAACAGGTAATTTAGAATTGTTTTGGTGTTAACAAGTACATACAACATATTCTTTCTATATATTAAAGTACAATATAGCTAGTTTAGCATAGATACTAAAAAGAATTTTTATTATATCTGTTCTATAAAACCTGATAAAGCTCAAGTGCTTAATTGTGAAACAAATATTACGGAACAAATATATGCACAGCACTTATAAGTTTATTATAATTTATAAAATATATGAAAATAAATATTTAAGTTTCATGCTTATAGCAGGATGGGCAAAATCAACCTAGCATTGGGACATTTTTGTTTCCCACCAGATTTTGAAACAGTGATGTTAAGTGTTAGCAACTTAATACTTAATGAAAAAATAATTTAGTCCCCTTTAGTATGTATCAAACTCACAACCATAATCCTGGCAGACGCTGTTCCGTTTAATTACTTTCCCACTTTGTGCAGAATTCTGGAGACATTGCGTGTGGAGTGGAGGCACTCGACACAGCTTTGCCTAGATACCAGAGCGAAAAAATGAAAATATAAATTAAAATAAATATTTCATTTCATCACAACTTATGAAATTTGTTAATGAATCATTGGAAGCAACTTTTAGAGCTAATAGATATTTTTTTATGCATAATTAATATCATAAATTATTTGCTACGGCAATTTTGAATGTGAGAATATGGATAAAAAAATATGTTTATTTTATAAAATTAAATTTTTCAGTTAATAAAAACCATAAAATATTTATATTTTAGATCCAAGTAGCTAGAAGTAATTGTTTAGGTCTATAGTAAATAAAAACGTATATAATTCACACTTTATGTGAATCAAATATGTTTATCCATTAAATTATCGAATACATTTAAGTGTGAAATAAAGTTTTACCTTATTAGGCCAAACGTTGGGCATAAGAAACTCGTATGTATCAATTTCATAGGTGAAAACACTTTTTCCGATAATCGCAAGCGCAAAATTTATATAAAATAATGAATTATAACACTTCATTTTGCTTATTTATTAAATAGTAATACGTGAAACAATATATTTAATACGTCGACTTCGCGGTATTTCCCGTTCGGTTAAGATATTACAAGTTAGTATTAGCACGCTAATTTTAAAATAATGAGTCAACCATAACTTAAATAAAGTATAGAAGTACGCCTGCGAGCAAAATGCGAACTGAGATTGTGAAGCGACAAGTGTTTATTTTATTTTTTGAGATATTCACGCGATCAATAACATTTTTCAGTTTACTAACGTCATAGAATAGGGATGTCAGCTCCAAAAAATAAATCTTAACTTACGGTATATGATTTTTACTTAAGCTTAACTGATAATAATAAATATTGTATTTTAAAAAACTAAATAAAAGTGTTATTTTTGTTTTTGAATAATTAACATCTATTATACCGTACCTAACTTTTAACCATTCACTTTTAGCTACTAAATTATCTGGCAATTCCATACCGTAAACAGTTTTTTCTCATAAGAAAAGATGGCGTTTTTATTTGCTAAATACTATATTCAGCTTAGTAAGATGTCGGTAGTGCGATATAGAATTTTGCAATGGTTAAGACAACGCTTACTAGATGTCTCTGTCACAATTTTTGTTTATTGCGTTACAAACTTTGTAAACGTAAAAGTTAATACTAATGTTGGAGGCTTTTAGACAAAAATATATAGGTACTTTAAAAATTATTGGATACATTTTTATAATTCCGAAGCCAGTCGTGACGTGGGGGAACGTGTGTTACTGCGGTATAGAATTTTGCAATGGTTAAGACAACGCTCACTAGATGTCTCTGTCACAATTTTTGTTTAATGCATTAGAAAGTTTGTAAACGTAAAAGTTAATACTAATGTTGAAGGCTTTTAGACAAAAATATATAGGTACTTTAAAAATTATTGGCATTTTAACATTTTTATAATTCCGTAGCCAGTCGTGACGTGAGTGGCGTAACAGGTTGTAAGTTCGATTCCCACTCGAGGTAACGAGACAAAGCACGGCGCTTAATTTCGTCACTCAACAGGCATTTCCTTCAGAATTTCCTCTTTTCCTTCTCTTCCCAAAGACGGAAAGTACTTAACAGCTAGATTCCAGGTTCCAGCTGCCTACTCTTATATTATATATTATTCTTTATTTTCTAAAATATTGATCTTTTTTTTTATATTATACGTCGCATTGGTGAGTTTATATTTTAAGTGATAAATTTTACTTTCTTTTAAAATGCTGTTTTATATGACCTATAAAATTAATTGCCCGTACATCTTTACAATGTTATTATATAAAAAATAAAGTATACATTTATTGTTATTGTATAAGCTTGTTTTCAACTACACATCTCTAGGCTTTAAAATCCAAAAAATACATATAGCTAACAAAACAAAACTACTATTTCTATCTGTTTATAAATCACTATGGCAACAAAGGAGCTTTGTTTACATTTAGATATTTCAACGCCGAACTATACATCAGGCGTGTAATGGAAGTATCTTGTAGTAATAACGTTATCTGTCAACTCTCAAAACTACTAACAGTGTTGCCCTCTTTGAAAAATTCTATTACGCTTAGCAAAATAAATTGACGCTGGAGACCGCTCTCGCAAAAGCTGGTTAGCAAGGCGAGGCTACAATAGGATTTTGAAATTGAATTTTATATCCATACATATTATAAATGTTGTGGATTTACTGTACCTATTAATAATAACTATTCTGTCAACTACGGTCATACATTACACTATTATACGATGATTACAAAAGTATTGTTGAGTTGATTCTGTAAAAAAAACCTTTTTTTGTCATTCTGTATAGGCATGCACAGTAGGCAAAAAAATAAAAACATTCTGTTCTCCATTTTCCACCTGAATTGATCACATCGTGTCGAGGGCATCCTTCAATGCTATGCATCTGCATTGTCTTATGAGTGCGCGGAAATTAAATTTCCATTAATTTTCATGTCCCCTGAGGAGAATTGAACACACGACCGTCGTGTTTATATTCAGACAAATGCGCAATGCATTTGTATAGCCTTTATTGTTTTTATTAGTTTTGCAACATTTATTGTAACTTTTTAAAGTTGGCACCTACCGAATAAATAGTGAGCTTCTATTAAGATATTATATTATTCAATCTGTTAAGCTAAGCATATTTTTTTCCTGATGCAAGCAGAGTGCCAAGTCACTGCCTTTCTCTTCTTAACTTTTTAAGTCTATTTCGAGTTGTGTAACCTGTGCTTGTGTAGGTATAATAACCAAACTAACTAGATAAATATTTGTATTATAATATAATTGATTTTATAGTTCCTTTAACAAAATTTATTACCAAGTATCGTGAGCTATTTTTTTTTAAATACAGTAGAAATTCGATTAACCGGACTAATTGTTGTTGGTAGGCATTCGGATAATCGGAAATCCGGATAATCAAAAGTATGGAAAATCGGGTATTTAGAATATGTAAGTATGCACATACGTAGTAATATAAATTTAATTAAAACAACTAATACATAAAGTGAAAATCAATGCTTATTAAGATATCTTAAGATGTACGACGATGGGACGCGGCCGGGCGGGGTGATGCCAGATTCGACACGTTCATGCTTGCAGTGATACGACTTGTAGGTACATTTAATACAGTTGGTCTGTAGTCCGGATAATCGCGAATCCGTATAACTGAGGGCCGGATAATAGAGTTTCTACTGTATATATTAAAAAATATATATTTTTTTAAATATATATGAGAAGCGCATTATTAGAAGTAACTAAGTATAAGAAACTTAGCTATATATTATGTTCTTAATAAAAAAAAATAAAAAAATGTTTTAGAAGAACACAAAAAAAGAAAACTAAAATAGATTGGCACAGATTTTAGCACATTCATCTTTTACAAAAATCCGTTCAAATATACCTACAACGTTACATCATACAAGGAAGGGTCAGGGTCTACGCAAAATGATATCAAATTCTTCACTATCCTATACCCAAGGACGTGGCGCTCGCACGTTTTTATTTCAAACGTAGCACATTTGATCCAATAAGCTTTTATATTGCTTTCCATTTTTCCTTATGGGAAAGTGGACACCAGAACCCATTTTGATCCAATTATTAAATTGAAAATAATATATTCAATTCATATTTAAAAATATAAATGTAAATTGAAATATTGTATGTATTTTATTGTTTTAATAAGCAATACGATATTTTACGAAAGCCCTTCATGATTTACACTCGATAATCGTACATTTCATTTTGCGCAAAAATTTTTGTGCAAAATAAATATATTTCACAGAAAATTCTCAATTGAAAGTCTTTGTGCATATAATAAAGTAATCCGTTGTTCCATCGTTGAAAATTGCTTAATATTTATATCCGTTGGTAGATGTTCAGTAGTTGAATGACGCTTGTTTAATGCGTCCTACGTAAAACGGTGATTTTCACGTAAAATCACTTAATATGAGTTCTGCCACTCAACACTCAATGCCTCCAGAATTCGGCACAAAGTGGGGAACGGAGTGTCTTAACACTAGATTCCCTCTGCCTAAACTGCAGTGTGCGGGATACAGCGTGAAGCTGATTTGATCACTTAATAAACAGAGCAGTAATATTTTTTTCTGAGAGAAAACCTTTTTTTTAAATATACTCATAAATTAATATACTGCAAATGCGACAGGTTGTGGGTTCGATTCATGACGCGTTCGGGTAGCTAGTATAAGAAAAATTATTTTGCAACATACAATGATACCTCTGACATTTAGGCACGTTTTAAACTATTTATTTCATCTAGTTTGTTATTCTACTCCATTTTCATTACTCATCCAATAACATCTCTATTAAAAATCGATTGCATCGGCGCCAGTGACGTGATCATGGAGTACTTAGTATGTCTGATTGAACAGGACGGTCGCAGGTTTTGAGTTACACTCCAAGAAATATTTATATTCATAGCTAGGGTGCTTCGCCCCCTACTTACTACACTTGCGAATATGTTAAAAAAATCTTGATTGTCAATGATATATATTTTTTTGGCAGATGACAGTGCTTTTTCATATACGATATTCTTATTTTTTTAAGCTTCACGCTGTTTTCCGTACATAGGGAGTTAGGCAGACGGAACCTGGGGAACTTAGTGTAAGGACACTCCGTTCCCATTAAGATACTTTCCCACTGAGTGGCGGAACTCAATGCCTCAATGCCTCTTCTTAAGTTCACATTCCTATTTAAAAACGCATACACAAAAGTTATTTAAATAATAGAAGGATGAAGATTTTAATTAAAAGAAGAACCATATTTTTTATAGAAATTGCACAAAAATCTCTTAATTGCTGTCCGGCAAGTAAAATCAAAAATCGCATTTTTCATTGTTCAGAGATTTATAATATAAATATGCTTAATTATATATCAAGGCATAATATAATTTATGTACAGACAGTACCTAAATTAGATAAATTAATAGCGATGATTTCAATAATTCAGTTAACAAAAATATTTTTACTCAAGCAATACCTAAAACACACGCGTAGTGAAGAAATTTATAGCTTTATTCAATTGTATAGCACATTCTGACATGGAATTGCCGTGGGAAGATTCTATCAATATCAATTTATGGTTATTACGAATTTGATATTACATTGATTTATTTTATTGTTACATTATAGGAATTATTTAGGTCTCTCGGTTGGAAGAGAAGATTTTCTATCTTTACGTGGGTCACAGAATAAACATTATATTTTTTTTTTGTCTCTTCCATTTTTATATTCGTTTAAGTCGTGGCGTGGGGGCACGAGCGTGTGACCGTAGACGCGATAGATTGTGGGTTCAATTCCCACTACAGGAAATGGAATATTTGATATTTTCATTTCCTCGCGATGCAAAAAAGCAGCGTTGAGTTTCGGCAATCAACACGCAATGCCTCCAGAACTCGGACCAAAGTGTCTTAATAGTAAAGAAGTGTCTTAACACTAGATTTCCATTTTCCTACCCTGCTATATGTGCGGGATTCAAAGTGGGGAATGGAGTGTCTTAACACTAGGTCCCCTCTACCTACCCTGCTGTGTGCGGGATACAGCGTGAAGCTGATTTTTTTTACAGCGTGAACTTGAAAAAAAATCATAATATTTACTTTCACAAATAAACTGTAGGGACAATTACTAAACAGACGAGTCTACACTATATTCTTTGCTCGCATCAGTACGCAGGCCACGTAATACCCAGTATCGAATGTTTCACGGTACACGTGCGGTGACGTAGATATACGTGTGACCTTATTGTGTTATAGGTGAATGGGGCACTAATGTCACGTTATTGGGGTAGGAGCGCACCAAGCTTAGTATCTGCTTAGAAGATTTAGTTTGTATTTCAGGATGGTTCAGTATTGAATATTGGTATTGTACGGGTTTGCTTGAAATGTTGTAAGAATTGATCATTAAAAGTTAATTTGTTTGTTCTACATCATTTTGGATTGGTGCCCTTTAACCCTAAGTCATTACACTATTTAACCCTAGTCATTACACTATCTTTTCCTTCTTTTACGAGATGGTGAAAAAAAATTGTTAAACATAAATATTCACTCAAAGGGCTGTCGAACCCACAACTATCGCAATTATATTTAGACATAATCTAGCTGCGTCTTGATGGCGTCATCTCCTCAGAAACGTAGTTACACATGAAATAGAAAAGCCTTGCTATCTATTTTACGACTTCCAGCCATCGAGCTGGCTCTTTGCGAATGTCACATTTTCTTATTCCGGCCACATTGAAATGTTTTACTGTGGCAATACCCCCAGAATGTCTTACTTTACGACATATTTTACAATTTCTTACTTTCATTTTTCACTATTTTATTCATATTATATTAAATAAGCTTCCGCTGTATCCCGCACACAACAGGGTATGCAGAGGGAACCTAGTGTTAAGACACTCCGTTCCCGGCTTTTAGCCGATTTTTTTGAGACATTGCGTGTTAAATGGCAGAACTCAACGTCGGGCTTTTACCTAGGTACCAGAGCTGATTTATGAAAGATAACTATTGCGTTATATTAATTACGAACAACAAATGGAAGTAACTAGCGTTATATAAAAAAAGCTATAGGAACCTATTACATACAAATATATCAAATTTCGATTATTTATTATCCAATTACAAAAAAATCGAATAGAAATAAATCAAATTTCGACTATTTATTATCCAATTACAAAAAAATCGAATAGAAATAATAGTCATTACTTACTTAAAAGTTATACGTAACTACTTAATTCGCAAAAAAAATATATACAACAAATAATTAAAGAATAACATTAAGATAATAATTTTATCATACATGAACTTTAAAGCGACGTTCAAAATGATAAATGCTTTAAAATCATTTTAGGTAACATTCTCCTTATAACTATTATATAAACTTTTGTGTTCAAAAGTTTAATGAATCTGGGTTGTATCGCGTTAGAACTCAGTTATACAAAGTACTCAGTAATTTTCAGTCTGAACTAAGTTCATGGTGGAAGGTAATTAAGATTAAGCGTACTCCCGCCTAATACATCAGCGGTAACGCGTTTACATAATAATTTTGACGTTTACCCAACATTATAGGCTGAGGTGTGACCGTGTTTTTAACTTAGTATTTAATATTTTTGTATAGTATTTTTTGTTTATAATGATTAAAGCGAATGTCTTGTATACAAATCTTTAATCGAGAACAAATTTCGTATTGGACGGAGAATAGTTACAAAATTTGATTAAAAAATATTTTATTAAATGGATGTATGAATGAATGAATGATAGCTTAATGTTATTTATTTTACTATTACTTTATTTTGCTAACGAAGCCCTTGATATATCTAAATCAGTATAACTATATAATAGTCTTTATATATTTGGTGTCTTTTATTTTTCACATTTTCGATAACATATTCTTAAAATAGCCAAATGAACTGGATACGTCCCTTTACAGAAATTTAAAATAAATTAAATTTTTTTACAGGTGACTCCTATACTATACACTCCACCCAGTATAATTGCTTTTACTAATGTGGCTTAAATTTCTTTAATTAGGTTAAAATTACTAAGATAAATAAATATGAAACAATCTTCGTATTTTCCTAATAACATATTTAAATTAATTTTATGCGTGACAGAATAAATTTCTTAAATGTTGGTTTCAAGATCATAATTTATATTATTATAACTTAACGTTTATGCAAATAAAGTATATCGAAATATTGTAAATATTATTTTTAATTTGTTTCATAGACAAACGTTTCGATTTCTTTTTTTTATTTTCGGATAAAAAATCTTGCTGGCTATAAAATGTAAAACATGGGCAAGTGCGAGCTCTTCTTGAGGAAAAAGTCTTGACAGATAAACAAAGAGACAGAACTAAAAAAAATTATAAAGATGCAATTTTTCTTTTATTGAACACTAGAGGGCGCGCGCGGCTTCGCCCGCTTATTAGGAGTGAATTCTAAAAAAAACCACGAAACACGTGTTCAATAAAATATTTTTAACAGTCTGAATTTAAATTTTTATAAAAATCGGTGGCAATTTAAATATTTTTCCATATAAACTTTCAACCCCTTATTTGAACCCTTAGGGGGTGAATTCTTAAAAACCATGAAACACGTGTTCAATAAAATATTTTTAAAAGTCTGAATTTCAAATTTTATTAAAATCGGTATAGATAAAAAAAATTTTCCATACAAACTTTCAACCCCTATTTCATCCCTTTAGGGTTAAAATTTTTCAACATCCCTTCTTAGTGGATGTCCAGAATATGAAAATAAACATCTGCCCAAATTTCACGTTTCTACCATCAGCGGTTACGGCTCTGCGTGCGTCTTACCTCAGTCAGTCAGCACAAGTCCTTTTATATATATAGATAAATAATAGTTTAAAAAATGAAGAAATCGTAATCTAAATGTAAAGTGTTCAAACTCGATATTTACTTGCAAGTTTCTTGATGATACAACAATTAGAAAAAAATAGAGAGAAGTGCGTATAGTTCAGATTCTTAGATTTTGTTACTTTGTTAATTATTTTTTTCATTTAACTATATCTTATATATCTTCTATTTTATGCTAGAAGAGTCACAAAATCATAAAGAACAGCCTGTATCTAACCCTTACAGCATATGTACCGGATGTCTTTACCAATTGAACTGTGACAACGGAATTCCAATAAAAAATATCTTTCTTGCAATTTGTTGCACCCCTTATATATTGCTACATACCAATAAAGATCAAAAGGATAAGACGTTAAGTATGAAAAAAAAAATTTGAAAACAGTTTTGCTTAGAAATAAAATGTACTTTTCCCAATTTCTTCTTAAATTGTAATTTTATGTTGATTTGTGAAAAAGAAACCATATATAGAGAAATTGTATAGATCTTAATTTAATAACTGCAAACTGTATATTTGACAGTTATGATTAGGAGGAATTACAGCATGCATATATTTTCAATCCTGCATAGATACCCAATAACAGGGAGTAGTGCTAAAATACTCTGTTCCCATTATGATATTTCCGTTCCCATTTTCCATTTTTCGTCAAATTCTAGACACATTGCGTGTTGAGTGGCAGAACAAAACGCCGTGCTTTATTGCGTCACCAGAGAAATAAAAATATTAAATATTTCAATCCCCCGAGTGGGAATCAAACTCAAAACCGTCACGTTTGCAGGTACACCCTTGTGGCACTGCGATACGGCGGCCTTATTATATGAAGCCATCGTATCGCAGGCGTGGCCTTAATATATAAAATCTTAATATATATTGTATATTTTAATTAAAAGTTTATTCAAATGTTATTAAATAGAAATTTGAATGATCATCTTAAGTTTGCCACCCATGCTTTATATTATAGCTAATATTTTAATACTATACGCCAAATGTTATTTATAATCTATCGATTCTCTAATGTACTCTACAAGGCTTCATAAAGTGGAATGCACTTTGCTATCGGGCTTTAAAACAATTTACTTCATCGATTCAAAGTGATTTTACTTAAAATGTTTGTTAGGGAAATGCATTAGGTGCTTGTAGTTCGAGTCTTACTAATATACGTATATAGTTATTTTTTCCTGAGGCCGGTCGTGGCGCAGCGGCACGACGTGTGACTGCAAAACCGACTGGTTGTGGGTTCGATCCCCACTCGAGGAGATGAAATATTTACTTAAATTTATATTTCCATTTCTTCGCTCTGGTGTCGAGGTTAAGCGCGGCGTTGAGTTCTGCCACTCAACACGCAATGCCTCCAGAATTCGGCAGAAAGTGGGGAACGGTGTGTCTTAACACTAGGTTCCCTCTGCCTACCCTGCTGTGTGCGGGATACAGCGTGAAGCTAATTTTATTTTTTTTTTTATTTTTTCCTATTGACGCTGTATCTGACACACAGTAGGGTAGCCAGATGGAAGCTAGTATTAAGATACTTCTTCCCCCTTTTCCGCCGCATTCTGGAAACGTTTCATGTTGAGTCGCGGAACTCAACCCCGCGCATAGCCTCGACACCAGAGCGAAGAAATTAAAATTTTAATATTTTATTTCCTCAAGTGGGAATTGAAAACTTGTCGCGTTTACAATCACACTTTATCCTGGCCTCTACATACGTATATAGTGTTAGATGGAATTAGTTACTGAACAACAGGCAACGAGGTATTTTATAAAATAAACTTAGCTTTTTGACCCCATTCGATGGGTATATCCTATCGCATACTATGTCGGCTGTCACGCAAGGTCATTTCATAGATAAATTTCTTATCCACAGACTAAATAAATTTAATATTCATCTCTTTTTTACTGTTTTTTTAATTAAAACTATCGTTAACATTTTATACTCTGTGGCGGAATAAGTTTTTAAAACGCATTGGGGACAGTTTATGGATGTATGGCGTGTTTTACGGCAGTTTCAGCCGTGAAAACATCTGTCATAGGCTTAACTGGGGGTCAGTGGGTTAAGTAGTTTATTTTGTGTTTAAGTTAATGTTTACTTTATATCTTGAGAATGCGTAAAAATGACTTACTAGGACCTCTATTGATAGAGCAGTTAAGGAATTCGATAAAGGTTAAGTGCTGTTGAACACGATATAGATATTGTAAAATTAGAAATCAGTGAAAGTTCTAAAGTTCTAAAACATAATTAATTAAAATCAAATCAGTGTCACGCTGTATCCCGCACACAGCAGGCACCAGAGCGAAGAAATGAAAATATAAATTTAAATAAATATTTCATTTCCTCGAGTGGGAATCAAACCCACAACAAGTCGCGTTTGTCTATTAATTCGAATTGAATTAAAGAAAGTACATTAATTGCATAAAAATAAGGCAAGTAGTTGTGTAGAAAAATTTAATAGAAAATATTATTTAAGGCTTTTACTTATAGCGTTCAAGAAGGTAGGGAATTTAAAATATATATGTTTCAAACCAAACCTATTAAAATCATAACAAACCAATATTAAATTGCAATGTAAAATGTATATTGTGTAATCATATGGAAGGGACTTTGCTCTGAGAAATGCTACGACTGTAACTTGACGAAGTTGTTCCACTTCGTTTCTTATAGTAAATAATAATAATTTCATCAACTTTTATATACTAGTAATATCATTACAATAGTTACTTCAATTTAAATATTAAAGAAAATTAATATTAAATGGAATTTAGTACTACAGTCGTAGCACTATTACACAGTGTCTAACTGTAACGGTCGTAGTGGCGTTGAGTTCTTGAAAATAGAAAAATGAGAATATTGAAACTACGATCTCTCTGCCAACCCACTTAAATACTGAATACAATATTAAGCTAAAAACCATTAAGTACTAACACATTATTTTATTTATACTGAATTCAACGCGATTGCTGTTTGTTTTATCTAGCTTTAAGTCAGAGAACACACGTATACATAATGAGTTTAAATGATACGAAGCGACTTTAGGTTTTGAAGCT
Organism: Heliconius erato x Heliconius himera; assembly: GCA_013421005.1. Taxonomy (NCBI): domain Eukaryota; kingdom Metazoa; phylum Arthropoda; class Insecta; order Lepidoptera; family Nymphalidae; genus Heliconius; species Heliconius erato x Heliconius himera. The sequence goes on along the minus strand of JAATLQ010038422.1, from coordinate 87,656 downwards.
TGTCCTTTGTGAAAAAGTTACTTAAAACACTAAAAGATTATTTTCAATATACAGTTTCTCATGAAAAAATCACAAATTTATTTATATTGTACAATATTGGTTATTTATTTAAATTAGTGATTTAAAGTTTTAGATACGTTTTTTTTCCTTGATTTTCAAATTGTTTATTTAAACCCAAACTTTATTAATTCTCCCATGTAGAGATGATGTGTGGTGAGTGGCAGAAATAATAATCTACAGTACCCAAAAATATATCAACTATGGAACTCTTAAAAAATATAATTTATTTAAACTAAACATTTTATTTAAAAACTTATGTATAAATAACGAAAATGCAACCAAAAACCTTACTTCACCTCAAATATAGCATATCCAATTAAAATAAGCACCTACTATATACCTAAAATTTGAATCTACCACACGAAATAACCTAAAGAAAGCTAAAACTTTTCCAAAATTCCAATATGAATATACGAGTCGGGCCACGAGCAGTGAGTGCATAAAGGAGCAAATTCTTTTCCAGTTGTTTATTTTCTGACGATACATTTAACTTTGAATATCCGTCACGGATCGGTTCGGCTCTCGAATTGTTGTAGCGAATAATTTTCACGATTTTTCGAGTGAGCTGTGAGACGGGAGTAATTCGAATTAAATACATTGACAATATTCCTTTTCGTCACGTTTTTGTGTTCTGGTGGTTGTTATTGGTTGGAATGGTGTGGTTGAGTGGTTATTTTAAGTTTGAGTTGCACTTGTGCTGGGGAATATAAATATATGAGTGTATAAGGCTAATTGAAGCCGTTTAAAAGATTGTGAAAGTGAGGGTTATGCCTTCGATTCCAAATCGGGGTTATGAACAATTTTACTTCCTAGCTCTAGTAACAAGACAAAGACCGGCGTTGAAGTCCGCCAATCAATAGACTGTCTCGAATATTGAGGGGTGTGTGGCGATCAGAGCCTACAGAATGAAAACAGTTCTACCATTATATACGAAGTCGTCTACATATTATATATGACTGGTTTGAAATAATATTGTGTCACAATATGTTTATTTCTGTTTGATCTGGCCATTTTAGAATTTTTATATAGAAACTCTTTGTAAACCCTTGCTTACAAAACGTTTGACTGTACTTTCTCGTTTGTCTGACGTTTGACTGTCTTTCGCTAAAAAAGGAGAAATTAATATAGAATTTAATTTTAAAATTTATAAATATTTTGTACAAGTTAACTATAGATGTGTGAATATTAATTTAAGATTTAAATCGACATTAATTATTATGTGTAAAACAATATTCAGCATAAGGTACTAATATAAAAAACAATACAATTGTAAAAATTGTTTTAACATATTATAAAAATCTATAGAATAAATCACAGTGTGCAAAAATATGTTTCCGCCCGGGATCGAACCGGGGACCTTCTGCGTGTTAGGCAGATGTGATAACCGCTACACCACGGAAACTATATGAAAGTGGATATTATTTCTTTATATCAACTAACAAATTTTATCTTTTTATATTTTGTAAATAATTTTCGGCAACTATTTAGGTAATTTACTTATATAACTTAATCAATAATAAATTCACTGTCGTACAAAAACGTGGACGGAAATGACTAGATTTTATGGATTTCCGTAGGAACCATTTGAATAGTTTTTTGGCACTATTAATGTATGAGTATTTAAAGATGGGTGGGTGTATCTATAAATATCCTATTGTATCTTTAAAAATCTGTTTACAGTTCTACAGTACCCATGTATTCAGCACCTTCCGATAATGCTTTGGTAGACGAAGCACGGCGTTCAGTTACGGTACTTAACTCTATCTGAAAAATTGGCGGACTATAACTAGGTTTCCTCTGTACAGCGTGCTATGCGGGAAAAAGAGTGAAGTTGTTTATTTATATAGACATTGTTTTACTAATTTTATTTAAATTAAAATATCCTATAAGTAATTTTTAAATAAAAAAAAACAACTAAAACGTAAACTTTGATGTTAATAAAATGAAAATTAATGTTGACAATAGAAACGTCATGTCAATGTTCATAGTTTTCTTCAAAACGTATAAATCTTTCGCCTTTTACTATAGTTACTATAAAATTTTCAATATTTAATGGTAACAACAAAAATATGTTTCCGCCCGGGATCGAACCGGGGACCTTCTGCGTGTTAGGCAGATGTGATAACCGCTACACCACGGAAACTGATTGCCAAGAGATATAAAAGTATAATCTAAAGCAGCTTATCAAGTATCGCTATAAAACTTGTTTTATTGCATGCTCTTATATTTTTATTTATATCTTGTGATATATATATTAAGGCCAGTCATTGCGCAGGGGCATAAAGTGTGACTGTAAACGCGACTGGTTGTGGGTTCAATCCCCACTCTAAGAAACGAAATATTTACTTAAATTTATATGTCCATTTCTTCACTCTGGTGTCGAAGCAAAGCGCAGCGTTTAGTTTCGTCACTTCACACGCAATTCTTTCAGAATTCAGCCGATAGTGGGAAACGGAGTGTCTTAACACTAAATTCCTACAGCGGGCTACAGCGTGAAGTTGATTTGTTTTGATTTTTTTTAGTGTGAGGTACAGTCTGAATGTATACATGATAACTATCTTGCACGTTTGTGATATCTCATGAAAAAATTATTGTATTTAAGATATTTTTATTTCTTACTCTGATAGACCGAATGTCAGTTACTAAACTTAGCTGAGTTCACCACTCAACACACAATATTAAAAAATGCACACAATGTTAAAAAGATGGGTAAAAAGTTGAGAACGAACGGAGTATCTTATTGTTAGGTTCCCTTAGCATAAATATTTAGTTGTTATTTTCTTAACTTAACTTTACGATTTATCCCAAGCGGGGTAGTCAGGGACAACGGAGCGCGCAACGCAATGCTGCTGTCTCTACTTACCTCTTTTGACTCGTCCACTGTCATCAACCTTTTCATACATGCCCTCCGATGGTCCTCATGCTTTTTACGTGGCCTTTCTCCAGTATTTTTTATACCTGTCTTACCCCTCACTTTTCCATTATAAATCTTTTATGCATTCTTTTATCACTCATTCGTTCGACGTGCACCAACCAGCTGAGCATGTTCTTCTTTATTCTCACCGTGACATCCTCGCCAGTACCTGCCATTCTGTGTATCTCTTCATTGTGGATTTAATCAGCTAAACTCACTTCGCATATGCCACGAAGAGATCGCATCTCCACGGCATTAATCTTTCTTTCATTCTTCTTCTGTAATACCCACATTTCGCTGCCGTATAACAGCGTCGGTACCAACACTGCAATGTGTACGGCCAATCGCACAGCTCTGCTGACGTTTCGCCGTCTCATCAATGCAGGTAAGGCTGCGTTAACCCTGTTACCGGCAGCAATACTTTATTTTCTATAGACGTATTTAATATTTATTGGTATTTATATTTTGATATGTTAGATTCTCAAGACATGTTAGAGTCCCATAGATCTCCTAATAAACTAGCAACAGACAGTTCAGTAGAGATCAATTAGTTTCACGCTGTATCCCGCACACAGCAGGGTAGGCAGAGGGAACCTAGTGTTAAGACACTCCGTTCCCCACTTTCTGCCGGATTCTGGAAGCATTGCGTGTTGAGTGGCAGAACTCAATGTAGCGCTTTGCCTCGACACCAGAGCGAAGAAATGGAAATTTAAATTTAAGTAAATATTTCATTTCCTCGAGTGGGGATCGAACCCAGTACCAGTCGGTTTTACAGTCACACTTTGTGCCCCTGCGCCACGACTGGCCTCAACGATCGATCATTAGATGTATAAAACTTTAAAAATGTATTAAAAAAATAATTTATACACAAATTTTTAAATACATAATTATGGAATAGACTCACTTTTATCTTTTCTTCATTATGTTTATTTCTCAAAGTTATAGAGACGGCATCTGACGTTTCTCCAAATCAATTTCCTTGTCTGTCAAATGAATAGTTTTAATTATATCCACTTGTGTATACAATGTTCGTTTGTTTTCATTATTTTAACTAATACAGCAACTATGTAATATAATCTAAGAATATGAATTATATGTATTTGAATTCATTGCTGTACCATGGTGAAACTTGGATATTATATGTAGATTTTGCGGAGCTGAACGCCGCGCTCTATGTTGCCAGAGGGAGAACATTAAAATATTTCATATTCCCGAGTGGAGATCGAACCCACAAGCATTTTATTTACAGTCAGATGTCTCAATTGGACACGCTAGGTTCGCAGGTTCCCTCTGGCTACCGTGTATAAGCAGAATACATCATAAAAGTAAGTCTCAATAATCGAATTAATTCCACAACTTATTATATAAATAGTAATTGCTTTATCTAAATTGATATCACTCACACCAAGCCGAAGATAGCGGTTAACATATAGTCCAAACTCTTCACGTAGTTCGTTACTTTCTAAATAATGGCGATTTAAGACTAAGAACAAAAGTCAGCGGGATTTATTGTAAGCCGTAAAGTTAATGGACGAAACAGGAAAAAAGTTTTTACGGGGTCATCTCGTATATCGTCTTATGTGAAAAAAAGCAACAAGTACATATAAAACGCACTTAAAAATAAGAGCATGCTTAATCTTAATATATAAAAAACAACGATGACCTATATTTTATCTACATATTTGTAACTAAAATAGTAACTTAATATCAAAAGACGATAGTAAATTTGGATTTTTACTTTAAGATTTTTTATATTGAATACATACTAAAAATGAAATATTAATTTAAATTTATATTTTTATTTCTTAGCTCTCGTGCCGGGGCCTGCGGTGTTGGGTTCCGACACTGAACAAAGCAATGCCTCCAGAATTTGACGGAAATTTGGGAACGGAGTGTCGTAACACTGGGTTCCCTTTGCCTACCCTGCTGTGTGCGAGATACAGCGTTTGTATGTATTGCGTTGCGATCAGTATCTACTATAGATACAGAGGAATGCGTTCTACTCATTCCTTTATCATTTCTAAATCAACGTCATTAAAATATCAAGTGTTTCTTTGCGACAAATAAGAAGAATCTGGCAAATAAGAAAAAATCCTGTCGAGAAAGCCTCATGATTTGTCCTACAAAGCAGGGTAGACAGAGAGAACCTTGTGTAAGACTCTGTTCCTCTTTCACAATTTTCACCATTCGTCTCGAATGGAAGAACAAATCGCGGTTTTTTGCGTCTAGCGAGAAAATGAAAATAAATCGGTGGACCCTTGTAGGTAAAGTATCGGAAGTGGAAAATTGCTTCTTTTATTCCTGTTTTGAACTATTCATATGAGTAATTTTCGAACACATACACGTTAAAAAAACGCATTAACAAAATTTTTTTTATTATGAAAAAATCCCTTAAAACTGGATAGTGTAAAGTCCAAAGGAAAATGTTTCCATAGAACCTACCTATCACTATGTACACTATACGGCATAACGTAGCTGCAATATGAAACGAAAACCAAACAAGCCCTTTGAAACCCGATAGGCTGCGTAGTCGGTAAATGAAAATGTATAATTGATTTAGCCGCGCCCGAATCTAAACGAAAGTAATGTTATTATACACGAGCTTTTAGCTACGAGACCCCGTCTAATTGTGTTATATGGGAAAGAGGAGATTACCATCCGCTTTGAATACTTTTAAACAATATTTGCCAGTGATATTGTTGAAAGCAAGTTGGAATTGAATTAAGGATGCCTTAATGTTCGTATTTTACGGGTATAATCAATATAAGGTACTATTTTGCTTTGGTAGGTATTGCGTTACGTAGCCTTGGTGGGGTATGACACGATGTTATTTTAAGAAAAAATCCCTTTGGTTGTGTGTGAATGGTTGTATACAACTTGCACGGAACATTTCGATATCCCCTAGGTTAAAGTATCAAAAGTGAAAAAAGAAAACATTTGCTCTTTTCATTTATGATCTTTTCTACTTTTATACATGTTTGAATATGAAACAATAAAAAGACAATAGTACCGACACGTATTATAGTCTATTTTTTTTAAATATAATTATACACTCTTAGTATTGATTAGTTAAAATATATATTTGGGAAATGCAAATATGGATTATGACTTCAGTTTTGATTACAATAAAATAACATAAAGAAAATAAATCCAAAAATAAAATTACATATTAATCATAATATTGTTGTAATCCAAAATGGCCGCCACAACAAAATGGCGGCTTAGAAATGTTGATTTATTTGTCAAATACGTTTTGTATTTGACCAATAAATCCACAACCAAACAAAAAAACCGTATATAACACTTTTAAAAGGTTTTTCTTGATTAAAATTTGTTTAACTGCAGTCCATATAAGCGGATTGTCAAAATGAATGTCCTAAATTTATGCAATTTCGCACGTGGTCCCAATAACGCTCGAGTGTCCGACTTAATTAAATACGAAGTCAACATTAATTATTATCAAATGACAAGCTGCGATGTGAGCTTTGTCGCTAGTTCACTTGCTTTTGAAACATTTGTGGAGTGTGGACTGTTTCATCTTATGCAGTAGTTGTATTTAATAGAATTTAAATTTATTATTGTGGCCAGTTGTGGCACAATGACAGAAAGTGTGATTGTAAAATAGAGTGGTTGTTTGTTTGATCCCCATTCGAGGAAGTGAAATATTTATTTACATGTATATTTTCATTTCTTCGCTCTGGTGTCGAGGGAAAGCGCGGCGTGGAGTTTCGCCACTCAACACGCAATGCCTCCAGAACTTGGCGGAAAGTGGGAAACGGAGTGTCTTAATACTAGGTTCCCTCTGTCTATCGTGCTGTGTGCGAGATTTTGAAATGTATGATTTTGTTATGTATATTGTAGGAATAATATCATATTAATTGCTGTTATATTGTTAGTTTCGCTTTGCTCATTTACAACCCAATGTAACCAATTTCAATATAACCCGCATATAGAGAAATCCGCAGAGGTAGCCCAGTATTAACGACATTTCGGTTTCCATGTACCGCCTAAATTTCGAAGCATTCCATTTTGAGCGACAGAATTCAACAGCGAATTTTGTCTTTTTACCAAAGCGTCCACTAAAAGTAATTCATTCCCTGAGAGTTGTGGGTCCCCCACAACGTTCACGTCAGACGTGGCCTCATGTGTGCCTCGTTTTGGCCTCAAATGTGATAGTTGCAAGTTCATACATCATAAGGGCCAATTTTTATATTTTGGCGTTTTGATATACCTACTAACGAATTCTATTAATGAGTTTTGTTATAAGTAATCAACATTTTGAAATATATGAAAACTATCAGAAACGTTATTTATCTCCCTAAATAAAATTATAAATATTAATAATTCCCAGAGAAAGCAATAATTTTAAAATTGGCTAAACATTAAATTAGTTGAGGCCGTCGTGGTGGGCACAGAGACTGAGAGGTGTGACTGTAGCGTGACGGTTGTGGATTCGATCCTCAATCGAGGAAATTAAATATTTATTTAAATTTATATATCCATTTTTTGTCTTTCGCTTTGGTGTCGAGGCAAAGAGCGGCATTGATTGCGTCATTTAACACGCAACACCTCCAAAATTCGGCGGAAAGTAGGGAACGGACTTAACAATAGGTTCCCTCTGCCTACCCTGCTATGTGCGAGATACAGCGTGACGCTGGTTATTATTAAGTTAATTATAAAAGATTACCATGAACTTACATGTGTGTAATGTATTTGTCACATCTCCATTACAACACGAAGTAGGCTCTATATGAGGTAGACCACCCTAGGCTGTAATTAGCAACCTGCCCGTCTGAGAGATATTTGAATAACGCGCAGGGGAGATATAAAGGCACGTTCACATTTATTTTATCTATATGGTAAACAAAAAAATTGTTGTATTTTTTTCTACTTTTGTTTTTTTATATTGTAATTATTTATACGTATATATTGAAATCGTATAAATCTTTGTCTGTAACTATTAGAATGCCAAGCCATATGAGATGACTATCATCATTATCGTCACGTCAGACCTTTCAACACCCACTGTTGAACGTCCCGCGACCTACGTATATAATATATCTTATATTGCTTGTACCCCTGATGAGACCCTGTTTTAAATTCTGATTTGTAATTAATTAATTTCTAAATCAATGCAATTAAAATATACGAGCTGCGTTTTGTATGAAAATTGTATTTTAGAAAAAACATAACAAAATTATATTTGTTGTATATTGCATATAAAATTAATGCATAAGTTTGTCAACTTTTATAAGTTTTACTTTCCTTTGACATCCTTTGAAATAGGTACGGAACCCCGGAATGTGAATTCGGCTTGCTTTTGATCGATTTTATTATCAAATGAGAATTTGTATTATTATAGTATGATGAAGAATCAGAACATTTTATTTGTGCTTTGACTTTTACAAATCTTGCAAGTTTTCTAGATAGAATAAGCTCTCTGGTCGTGTATTTAATATATCCGAGAAAGATTTAAGTAATACGATAAATTCAGATTTAGCTTTGACAGGTTGGTAAATAATCATAAAAAATAATAAAAAAAAATATATAAATCAGCTTCACGCTGTATCCCGCACACAATAGGGTAGGCAGAGGGAACCTAGTGTTAAGACATTCCTTTCCCCATTTTCTGCCGAATTCTGGAGGCATTGCGTGTTGAGTGGCAGAACTCAACGCCGCGCTTAACCTCGACACTAGAGCGAAGAAATGGAAATATAAATTTAAGTAAATATTTCATCTCCTCGAGTGGGGATCGAACCCACAACCAGTCGGTTTTACAGTCACACCATGTGCCACTGCGCCACGACTGGCCTCGGAAAAAAAAAATCTTATGCAAAAAGTAAAATTTGAAGCTCCACTGTGACCCCAGCGCTGCACAGCGCGTGTGTTAACGCTCCTCTGGACACGTTAATTGAAAGTGGATTGGAGGTGACAGAGTAGAACTGGTTTTTGATTTTTTATCATTCACTGTTTGTGCTGTGATTGTTTGAAATCTGAACCATTGTTTTTACGTTTTGAGAATGACTTCGAATGCTGCTCATTTTTCATTCTGTTATTTTTCATTTTGTTATTTTTCAGTATTTTCTATCTATTCTTGTGTAATTTTGGATTTGTGTGTGAAATATTTATTTTAAATTCTGTTATTTAATTAAAAAGAATTAAATTAGAACGCAATGCCTTCAGAACTCGGCGGAAAGTGGGGAACGGAGTGTCTTAACAATAGGTTCCCTCTGCCTACTCTACTGTGTGCGGGATACAGCGTGAAGCTGATTTAAGATTTAACTAAAATTTTACTTTTACAGCGTCAGTATAAAAATATTGGAAAGAAAGCCATATGATAGAAAGTAAAAGTCGGGGTTCGACGCTGGATGCAGTAAAAATGTATATTGATGGACATATAGTTAAATATACTTTTTATCTCTTGCATTTTCACTTTTTATATTTTGTCTCACAATTTTAATTAAAATGAGAGCAAAATATTTATTATGCTGCTATTTGTCCTTGTCGATTGGAGAAAGCAAGATTGGTCGTAACTCGTACGTCTGGTTTTCGATAAGTAAACTATGTCATTATCATTTTTTATATGTAATGGTTTATAGATGAATAAATGATTTTAAAATATTTATGTCTATATTGATAACTTTTTATATACATAGATATGTAAATACAATGTAATATAAATATACTATCTGTGTTGTAAAGTTGATATAAATATAGATAAATATAAAAATAAAGAATAGGTACTCTTTCTATGCGAAAATTAAAATAAAAAAAATCAGTCTGAGTCTATCTAAGATTTTTTAAATAAATATAAAACTTATTAGACTAAAGGAATCCTTAAGATCAGTTAATTAATAAGGGAAGATAAGTTAATAAAAAGTATAATAAATTAAAAAAAATACTACTATTGAATATGTCTATAAATAAACATATATTATGATGTAAGAAAAAGTCTTAGAAAGAAAGTTTAGGTTTTATTTTCTTCAATTTTATTGCCTACTGATTTAAAAATATGCAACTCTTGCTATAGTTTCCGTGGTGTAGCGGTTATCACATCTGCCTAACACGCAGAAGGTCCCCGGTTCGATCCCGGGCGGAAACATAGTTTTGCTAATTCCCGCTATATTTTTATTTTTATAAACATAAAAGTTTTAGAGTAGGTTTGTTATAATATTTCTTTTATATTATTTTATATAAATTATAAAGTAGCTATTTTTTTTATAATGTGACATATATTGTCATATTCGTATATTTCCGTTCCACAGTCACATTGTAGGTGATGTTTTCACAAGAATGCGGCGCAAAAATTGAATGTTTAGTGGATATAAGTCGCTACTTCTGAGAAGATAGAGTGTTGGTCTGATTTACAAGTTATAGCGATTGTGAAACCACAATGGATTTACTTTTTTATAACAGGAATTAGGAATCTAAATTATAACATAATTAATTTAATTTATATCAACAAACAGTTTAGTTGAAATTTTATAATTAAGACTAAATCTTGTGACCTTGTTTGAACCCATTAATACTATTTTATATTTTTTTGGACACTCAGTTCCCATTAAGACACTTTCGTTCCCCATTTTCCGCCGAATTTTGAAGGCATTGCGTGTTGGGTGGCGAAACCCGCCGCTTCGACACCAGCGCGAAAATATTAAATATTTCAGTTCCTCGAGTAGGATTTGAACCCACAGCCTGTCGCGTTTACAGTCACACGCTTGTGCCTCTGCACCACGAGTCCCGTCTGTTCTCACGTGGTGTGACGTGTCACGTGAGCTCTGTTTTGTTAATACATAGATTTATGACCGTCTATCTATCAACTGTATATAACTATCAACTTACAAGGTTGTAAAAGCTTTATCAGATTAGATTATGCACATGACTATACACAATATATAGTTGATCGTAGATTCTAATGTTTACCATACGTGAAGCCATCGTGGTGCAGTGTTTGACTGTAAACGTGACAGTTGTATGACTTATTCCCTCGACTCGAGGGAATGAATTAATTTCATTTTATCGGTCTGGTAACAAGACAAAGAGCGGCGCTGAATTACACTACCAACACTTAATGGCTCAAACAATAGGCATACCGTGATGTTATAAACAAAAGTTATACTTTAAAAAGTATATAATTTAAGAATTAAAATAACATTCTAATATAATTGTTCAATAACATATTTTTCTTAAAGAAAGAGGGAATTGTTCCAAGACCCAAAATTATTATTAAAATCAAATTTTCTTTTAGAATTTGCAAAGTAATGTAATAAGTAGCAAACAAAAAAAAACAAATATAGTAAACATTGTACCATCTAAAAGGAATCAGAATCGCGATACATTCTGTTCAATGGCACTCGCGCGGCAAAATGAGATATCAGTGGATATTGAATGACGGGGGCGATGCTGTGAACGCGGTTTCGCTACCATCCCCTTTTTCCTGTCCTAAACAAAGATTTCTAAGAATACATGGGAATTATCGATTTTATTTACGTTTTTTTTATATGTAAATGTTAAATATTGACAATAACTAACTGCTAAAAAACTAAACTCCAGAATTTGGAAGGATGTTAGATGCTGTGTTTGTATTGTATATAAATGTATATGAAATGTGCCTCGACACCGAGCCGATACCGCGAGCGAATACATAAAAAAAAATCGTTTCCTCGAGTGGAAATCGAACCCACAATCTGTTGCGTCTACAGTTACACAATTGTACTCCTGCACTGCGACTGTAGTTATAATAATATAATAAATATTATTTGCATTTGAATTTTACAATACTTATTTTAAAGAATTTTATGGTACAAAGAAAAATTGATTTTGAAAAAGCAATAAAATATGTCCTGTTAAATAATTCACAATTTTAAATAACTAAAATAATATATGAATCATAATTTAGCAAACAGTCATTGAGTGGTCCTCAATATAGATACTAAAATATGGCAGGAAATATCAATAAATTCCTTTATTAATAAGTATTTTATACATGCATCAATATACTGCAGTTTGATTAATTATTATTTGTATTTATTATTTGTATACCTATTCATATCAGTTGGCATAGTCAGCTTCACTTTATTTTCCGTATAGCAGGGTAGAGGGAACCTAGTGTTTAAACACTCCGTTATATTGCTTGTTATGGAGAGGTACACAATGTAGCGCTTTGTTTATCATAAGGGTGTGATGAAAATAATTTAAATACATATATTTAAATTATTCTCCTGAATGGATATAGAACACACAACCGAAATGCCTACTGAGCCGGTGGTAGCTTTATGTTCACTCGACGATTAATAGTTCTTACAATAGTCGATTGTTTCAACTTTATGCTGTATTCCGCAAGCCGGATAGGCCTAGGAATCTGAAAACCCAATGTGAAGACACCCTGTTCACATTATAAACTTTCTGTTCCCACTCTCCGCATTTACAGTCTCCTTTGAACCAGTAGCTCTTGAAGTAAGCGCGTTCAACCAAACAAACTCTTCAGCTTTATAATAACTAGAACTAGCAAAGAAATCTATTTTTTTTTCTTTAAATCTTAATTTTAAGCCCATTTCAGAATTTCCCGTACATTACTTAAAAAAAAACCACATACGAAATACTGAATAATCCTTCAAAATAATCACAAGTGCGGCTCACGGCGCTGTCAGGAGCATACACGATTGACGAGGGTTGCTCCGAGACGGTTAGCGATCATTTAGTTGACCTCTCCACGGTTTTGATCCGTGTTAATTTATCATTTTGTAGGGCTGTTAATTTTATGTTAAAACACTTGTTTGTTGTATGGTAAAATTGAACGTGAAATTAGATTATATTAAAACAGTATTTTTTTCTTAAATTAATTATTGAATGTAATTTTTTAATAATAATTCCGTAATTCAATCTCTATTTTTTTGTTTGCTTAGTATTTTATATAAATTACTGTGAAAAATTAAATACGCATATTTGTTTTTCATCTGCTGATGGACCAACAGAGTTTCAGGTACGAGCTGAAGATGATTGTATGGTTGAATCTCATAAAAGCAATAGTATAGAATAAATACTTAATAAAACAGAATATGTCAGCAATAGTGGTCCCAGCCAATGATTGAGTTAATTTACTTTTCAGAATATATATTATGTATTCAATCAAATCCTTATTTCATTACATAATAACATATTTATATTCTTACGGGGTTTGAACTCGCGCCCTTCCAAGAGGCGCAGGTTTGAATTCTGCTAGGTAAAATTTTTTATACATTGTCTAAGAAAATATTTCTCTTTTCTAAGCGTGTAATAACAATTTAAATATGATGTTAAAAATAGTGTAAACGATCTGTCAGAACAACTATATTTAAATTTTTAAATATAACTGTTTCTTTTCCTGAGTTTGGTCCTGTCCTGGTCACAATGCAGAAAACATGTAAAAAAATTTTGGTTCCATTATATGTAAACATAATAATATCAAAAAGAAGTCATTTTGAAATAGTATTAAGAAATGTAACAAGTACTCCTCATACTCTAGTTGTAGTAAATATTAAATAATTAATTTACCCGAAAGCGCGAGGCCCTGCTTGTCAATTATAGTTGAAGATTATAATCAATTCTCGTTGTATTAATAATAATGATGTGTGTAAATTTACATAAAGGGTAAACCTCCGCTGGCGGGAACCTTCACGACCTCGAGCCAAGTAATTGATTGTGAAAACTCATTACGATATTTGACTAACTTGGCTTCGTTTTTTGTTATTAGAAAAAGTTTTTTCTACTTATACGTATGTAAGGCAAGAAATCAATAATTGATAATACGTTGAATGTTTAGAATTGGCTAGGTTTGATTTATTTACATATTTTTGGTTCGAGGCTAGTAGTGGCGCAGGGCAGGAGCGTGTACAATCGATTCGTTTACCAATCGACAAAATGAAATATTTAATATTCTTTTATATATATTCCTTCATTTCTTTGCTATGGCGACGACGCAAAGTGTGTCTTTGAGTTTCGCCACACAACAAGCAATGCCTACAGAAGACGATGTGGGGAGCGAAATATCTTAGTACTGCCTACATACAATACATGGTGAATAAAAGATTTTTATTACAGCTTGAAGCCCTAAAAAAAATCCTTTTAATGTTCGATTCTACCAAACTATTTATTAAAATCTTGTATAGAAGGCTTGTTTTTTTTCTCCTTCACGTTTTATCTCTTCTCCCTATTTTCGACCTCATGACCAATTTTGATTGTGTATCAGGGAGACGCTGGTCTACTGTGTCACGCGGCTTATACATTATCATATAAAGAGATGACTGCTTTATCAGTTTTTACCTAATTTTAACATTATTTTTTTATTTTTTATATACCTACTTACCTACTACTAATATTAAATAAAAAACTATGTTTTAATAAGATAGGAAAATTAAAATAATTCAACTGGGCTATAAGCCCAGCCTCGATTCGGACATTGCGCCTTTGCCGCCGATGACGTCCTCTCTAGCAGCCACGTTGTGCTTGCACTTTCTTAGAATTATTAAAGCAAGTTGTTGGTAAATACAGCATAATGAAAGTATTATTTAGGTGGTATGCTGACGAAGCCCCGAGAGGGCTACTACTAGTCATTTGTAAAATGAAATTATAAATATATTACGGGAGCAACTAAGAATATATCGAATTCGAACCTGCTTCCTCAAGATAGCACACCTACACAGCTAGCTATGTATATTAACGACTTATATTAAACTTAAATTATTCACATCCATTTAATAATTCAACAGTCTATAATAATTTGCTATTCTAGCAAGTAAAGAAAATGATATTTTTCCAACGTAAACTTCATATTTCCGAAGCTGTCACGTCGCACCTAGAAGCATAGACGTGAAGCCAATATGCACGTCTGCGGGAAAATATCAATTTCAAAGGATATTATTTTTCTATGACTTTGTTATAGCGCTGACCTGTGCTTTAAAAATGTTCCTTATTTTATATTGTAATATTTCACTTTGACTTTTACATGCAATCTCTGATTAGAGAGAATACGTATATTTTAATTTTAATTACCTTGTGTAATGTGTTGTATATATTATCTTTTTTACCTTATTTGGGGGCAAGTGGGAAACGGGAATGTCTTAATACTAGGTTCCCAGTTCTCCTTGACCTAGCTTATTACGTGCGTGATGTACGTGCGTACGTGCGGAAGTAAAAAAAAACGTATTCTAATAAATTTTCGTATAGACACTTTTGTCTGCTGCGCTGAAAACTAATTAGATTTTATAAAATAATTTATAATTAAATTGTTTTTTTTTAACAATTTTTTTTTACGTCGACTATTCCTTATAGATATATAATATATACGTGCAGATTTAGCTACATAAATGTTGAACTAAATGAAATGTCTCATAGTAATCTTCTATAGTTTAATGAACCAGTAAAAAAATTCTGTCGGCATTTCTTTTACCTAGGTAGGTAAAAAAGATGCCTGGCATGAGAAAGCATAGACGTGTCTAGATATATTTCAGGGTAAGCGTTGACGTACTTTAGTTTTTTTTTTCAAATTTTTCATGCTTAATTTTTTTTTAATTTTAATTTTTCTAGCGCATTAGAGACCCCCCCCCCCACTCACTAAAGGTCATAATACCCACGCTTACGAAGCAGATTGTGGCAACTAGTAATTTATTCATATAGTCAATGTCATCTAAAACTCAAAGTTCCTAAATTTTTTTATACGGACGTTCATAACTTTCCATGAATGTGTTCATATAACATTTCAAATAGTAATGAAATAATCATTTCAAAAACGATTGTTATATAATATAATATTTAATACAAAGTTCTTTCTAAAGTTATCTCTTTTCGCACTAGTAAAAATAACATAAAACTTATTTCACTGTAAATAAAAACGATTCGAACTTTTCTAATGAAAACACGTTTTGGAAGTGCGGAAGTAGACACCGGCTGCTGTCTGTGGGGGGTCTCGTCGTGAAACATCCACTTCCGGTGTGCGAGGGAGACTGTCTACGTCGCAATGTCAATAGATCTCTATGGATGTCTGTTAAAATTTAAGTAGGTATATAGTAAATGAGATCGCGCACGCCTGGTAATTGAAAGCGCAACGGTTTGGGGTTCGTTTCTTGGAGTACGTTATCTCGTTACCGGAGCAACAAAATTAAAATATTAAATATATCATTACTCCGAGTGGGAATCGAAGCCACAACCATTTACAGTCGCATGCTTGGGCCTTCAGCTTCAATGAACAATCGAACTCCCTTTGTCTATTTAAAATAGGCTTTAAAATGAACACAAAATTTATTGAATTGATATTATTTGCCATCGCCATATCACATTTTAAACTTTATTAATCCGATTTCGTTCCAATCAAGCAATACGATCACGTTTGCTCTGTATAGGCAGAGTTAATCATCCAAATTATTGAAATTAATACGATTTCCAAATATAGTAAGGTATTGCAGTGTAAAATTATAATATAACAATAGTTGGACTAAAATATTCCTATCTATAAAACGGAAGCCCGGTAAATATTTGGTAATTTCGTTATGTTTTATATGAGGTCAGTCGTGGCGCAGCGGCACAAAGTGTGTTTGTGAAACCGACTGGTTGTGGATTCGATCCCCACTCGAGGAGATGAAATATTTACTTAAATTTATATTTCCATTTCTTCGCTCTGGTGTCGAGGCTAAGCGCTGCGTTGAGTTGTGCCATTCAACACACAATGCCTCAACAATTCAGCAGAACGTGGGGAACGGAGTGTCTTATCACTAGGTTCCCCTTGCCTACCCTGCTGTGTGCGGGATACAGCGTGAAGCTGACTTTTATATGAGGTCATCCATGTGACGAAGCAGATGGTTATGGATTTGATTTACAAAGGTGTCTCAATATAAATTTCTGAAATACAAAGGCATATAGTGGGGTCCCATTAAGACACTTCTATACTTTTCGCCAAATTCTGGAGGTATTGCGCGTTGAGTAGCGGAACTTAAGGTCACGTTTTGCCTCGTTATCGGAGTAAGGTGGAAAATATTATATTTTATTTCCTATATTTAAAAAATAACGAAAAATTTCTATAGCCGCACATTTACCTCAGTAAACTAGAGATTTTTTTAAACAAAATTACAATATATTTTAAAAAAATCTCTATCTCTCTTTGCATAATCTTTAACTATGGAACCAAATGTCAGTGTTTCCCAAACAAGCAAAATGAATGTGATCCCGTAATTGCTGGTCACGCACAAACACGTGGTGTCAAATTAGACAAGTATTTTATATGGAATCAGTGCGCGCAAATACTAATTACTGAGTTTACATTTAATTAGTCTTGTTATAGTTATTATTTATATGAAATGTTGAACATGTTTCAGATTATCCATATACGTAATTATATTAATTTATTGGTATATTTATAACCATCGTGGTGCAGGAGCACAGCGGCTGACTGGTTGTGGCTTCGAATCCCACTTTCGAGTTTATTTTTATTTCCTGGCATTGGTAACAGCAAGCTGCAGCAGCAAGGCGTTAAGCTTCACCACTCAAAACTCAATGTCTCCGAAATTGATCTTTGCCTACCCTGCGTGAAAGTGAAACAAAAATGACTATTAAAATATATACATAAAAACAAACATAATTATTAAGATATATACTTATTTTTTATATTTCCAACGTTACAAGAACATAATTTAACAAGGTTACATAAACGTAAATGCTCAATATTACACGCTATTACAGATAAAAGTCCCACAGAAACAGTCGGTAATCACGTTACAATATGATCGAGTTACCGCACCGAGGTTGATCTGGGACCGAGGGGGACTTGAGGCAACAATTTTTTTTACCTAAAATCTTCTGTGAATACGGAAAATACACTTTGAATTTTATTGTAGCTACAATATTTTCAGTAATTTTCAGTAAAACGTCGTATTTTTGAATTCGAATCGAATTAAGTATATTTCCACATATAGGTATTGTATTTGTATAATATATTAATATATAGTTATATTCTACTATTTGACGTTTCTCTATAATTATTATAGAACTCCAAGATGCTTAACAGCTTAACGCTTTTTCCCGCAAAGCAGGGTAGACAGCGGGAACCTAGTGTTAACACTTAAGATTACTTCTCTACTTTCCTTTTTGTCCTTCCTTAAATGTTTACAAAAAGCTACATTAATACTTTGACATTAGATTTTCTGAGCAATTAGAAGAAGTTTGAGTGAACGCAAAAGTTAAAACTGTGTTTTATTCCTAGTTAAGACTGTTAATCCTAATAAACTATTGGACTTGTTTATTTTCTTTTTAGTTTTATGTAGTCGGGGTTTTTGTTTTTTCAAATATTTTTTTCTCTGTTTACATCATTAAAAAGGAAAACAAAGAAAAATACAAAACTCCATACTTATAACCGATCTATTAAAGGTGATTAATATCTCAAAGTCCATAGTAAATAGTTCTCTTCTAGATAAGCTTGGCTATGGTGATCGGAGGTTTTGCTCTCATAAAGTATGTAATTATATAGTTAGTTAGTTTCTTAGTACTTCCTTCCCTTAAATAGGTTTTCATCATCATAAATATATTTAAATGAGCGAAAAGTTGAAACGAATTGAGTGACACGATTTTTCCATTCTTTTACTTACATTTTAATTTTTAGTATTTTAAATGCAATGATGTACTACATATTATATTTTTTTTATCAGCTTCACGCTGTATTTCGCACATAGCAGGGTAAGCAGAGGGAACCTAGTGTTAAGACACTCCGTTCCCCACTTTCTGCCGAATTATAGAGGCATTGCGTGTTGAGTGGCAGAACTCAACGCCGCGCTTTTTACCTCGATACCAGAGCGAAGAAATGGAAATATAAATTTAACTAAATATTTCATCTCCTCGAGTGGGGATCGAACCCACAACCAGTCGGTTTTACAGTCACATTTTGTGCCCCTGCGCCACGACTGGCCTCTAATGTACTACATATATTAAATACTGCAAAAAACATTTCATTTAGCTTAATATCTATACTAAATAATAAGCACGTGCTATATCGTTGGTCGGACAAATATCTCACTACAAGACGATGTCATCTGCAGATGCCAAATAATGAGGGTTAGCGTGAACTCAACGAACGGACTAACGCTTCGCGAATGATCGAAATCTCCTTTACGTAATATTATTTTTTGTTTTTAATAAACGCTATTGCTATGTTTTTTTTTCTATTATTGTATTTTTAACATATCATCTTTACCTATAAAAATTAATCTAATCTAATCTATCTTCACGCTGTGACTCTAGCAGCGTAGTCAGAGAGAACGGGCGACTAAGCCACACGTTCTTGTTGAAGTTATTCATTTTTATACATTTTTTTATCAGCTTTATTAAATTTTGTGTTAAGCTACTTCGTTCCCCATTTGCCGAATTCTGGAGATATTGTGGGTTGAGGGGCAAAACTCAACGCCGCGTTTTGCCTCGATACCAGAGAGAAGAAACGCAAATATTAATTTGAATTAATATCTCACTTCCCCGAGTGGTGATCGAACACACAACCAATAGTGTTTACAACCACACACTTACGCTTCATTGCTTATGACATACTAGAGGGCGCGCGCGGCTTCGCCCGCTTATTAGGTGTGAATTCTAAAAAAACCACGAAACACGTGTTCAATAAAATATTTTTAACAGTCTGAATTTAAATTTTTATAAAAATCGGTGGAATTTAAAGATTTTTCCATATAAACTTTCAATCCCTTATTTGAACCCTTAGGGGGTGAATTCTTAAAAACCATTAAACACGTGTTCAATGAAATATTTTTAAGAGTCTGAATTTCAAATTTTATAAAAATCGGTACAGATTATTTTTTTTTTCCATACAAACTTTCAACCCGTATTTCATCCCTTTAGGGTTAAAATTTTTCAAAATCCCTTCTTAGTGGATGTCCAGAATATGAAAATAAACATCTGCCCAAATTTCACGTTTCTACCATCAGCGGTTACGGCTTTGCGTGCGTCTTACCTCAGTCAGTCAGCACAAGTCCTTTTATATATATAGATAAAATCAACATTACAAGGCGCATAGGCACGAAGTGTGACTGTAAAACCGACTGGTTGTGGATTCGATCCCCACTGGAGGAGATGAAATATTTACTTAAATTTATATTTCCATTTCTTCGCTCTTATGTTGAGGCTAAGCGCGGCGTTGAGTTCTGCCACTCAACACGCAATGCCTCCAGAATTCAGCAGAAACTGGGGAACGGAGTGTCTTAACACTAGGCTGCCAATGCCTACCCTGCTGTGTGCGGCATACAGCGTGAAGCTGATTCAATTATTAACATTATACAATATCGATTTTCAAAACAGATGTTTCTAATAACGACGCGACGGTCAGTACATTTCGTATCGTAAGCAAAATATGATAATTTACCATAAAATCTATTGAAGCTTGAAAGGCAAAGGGTGAGATTATCGGCAGTCCTTTCCTCCTTGTTGTTGTTTACTCGGCGTTACGCCCCGATGAGTCGGTTTAGACGCAGGATATTGTATTAGTGCGAATAATATTTTATGTGTTCAGAGGATTTGCGATATGTTGATTTTGGACGAATTTCGGTTGATAGGTGATCTGTTTGTGCTGGTTTAAGCAGAAATATATTTTATTTTATAAGTAGCAATACATAATCCAGTCGTGGCGCAGGGGCACATAGTGTGACTGTAAAATCGACTGGTTGTGGATTCGATCCCCACTCGAGGAGATAAAATATTTACTTACATTTATATTTTCATTTCTTCGCTCTGGTGTCGAGGCAAAGTGCGGCGTTAAGTTCCGCCGCTTAACACGCAATGTCTCCAGAACTCGGTTGAAAGTGGGGAACGATGTGTCTTAACACTACGTTCCCTCTGCTTACCCTGCTATGTGCGGGATACAGCGAGAAGCTGATTTATTTTTAGCAATACATAATATTGTGATATATTACTACGTACTTGCTTATTGAAAAAAATATATACTTAACGCAAGCCTATATATGTCAATATATAAAAATAAATCCATACATATTAGTTAACAGTTTTCCTATTGTCTTGAATTGATGAAAAACTAAGCTCAGTACGTTAATGATAATGCAAATGCACTATGAAGCTTAAAAAAAGAGACTGGAAAGTAACTGGAGTTTTCTTAATATTTTTGAATATATTGAAAAAAAATTTTTTTCAAATACATTTGATTCAAAAACGTATAAAAAAACATAACGTTGTGGAATTTGAACCTGCGACCGTTGGATGTTGTCCAAGTTATCTATTTTTTTTCTTTAAAAAAAAAATATGTCCAAAAATGTCTAAATTTAAATACTTAGTACCTAATTATAAAAAAAATTGTATTGGTAACCTCTAACATGTTAACATTTACTATAGAAGTAAGTACATACAGTACATACATTCTGATCAGGATTCAAACTTCAACCCTGTAAATGACAGTATCATCAGACATGTCACTGCACCACCAGACACTCAATCCTCTCCCACCAACATATTGAAATACGCACGTTCACGAATCACGAAACATTCGACAGTACAAATAACGAGTTTCGCCATTGTTTATTGTAGAGCAGCGATTCTCAATCTTTTTTAAGTTGCAGTACTATTTCACGGATTTCAAAATTTTACGGCACTTTATGAAAAAACTGTAACTTAAATAGCTTAAAATTTAAATTTTAACTTTATAATAATTGTATTTGTGTAATTTTGTTGCATATTTAAAGAATTTTGTGTCATAAAAAGGTGCTGCGAGAATTAGATTGGGAATCTCTGTCGTTGAGAGTACAATCAAAACGGTGACGACGCGGCGCGACGCAAACACTATGTGACAAAGTAACTGTGTGTGAAGTTTAATTAGGCTTCTACAGGTAGTGGAAGGTGGGAAAATGCTGAGGAAATAATATATATATATTTTTTTCGTTTCTTCGCTGTGGTAACGAGACAAGCGCGTCGTTGAGTTCCGCCAACCAACACCCAATGCTTCCAGAATTTGAAAATTGGGGAATGAAAGTGTCTTAATGGGAACAGAGTGTCCTAGCAATAAGTTCCCAGGTTCCTGCTGCCTACCCTGCTATGATCGTGACAGAGTGTGAAGGTAAAAAGAAAAATGAATATATTTTTCATCTGTCAATCAATTGTTGCGGGTGACTTGTGGAGGCATTCGTGGCACAGGAACACAAGTATGTGACTATAAATGCGACAAGTTGTAGATTCAATCCCCACTCGAGGAAATGAAATATTTATTATTATTATTAATATTAAAAAATACTAAATACTTATTAGAATCTAGACGTACTCGTATCAAAAATTAAATTCGCTTCTCTTGAATAGTCCAAGCGCTTTAGATGATTAAGTTTAAAATTAAAACATTAAATATAAATTAAATTAACATTAATTTTACATTTTACTATATTTATAAAATATTTACAATGAAACTCATTGTAAGTTGACTAAACTAAGGTTCGCTGTTTACTTTGTCTATGTAAATAGATTCCCGTACTATCAGACTACAGTCAAAATCTTTTGTAAATACAAGAGCAAGTCATTGAGACACAACTAAGGGAAGCGTGTTAAGCTTACAATATTTAATTGTTTATTTTGCTGCTTTCAAATTTTCTCCACTTAACAAGGATGACATAGATCAAGCACGTAACAGAGCCTATTGTTGATAGATTATGTGCAACACTTTCCGCCATTAAATATTTAATGCGCCCGAATGAGAATCGAACCCAGAACCGTCGCGTTTAAAGTCACACACTTGTGCCCCTGCATCACGACTAACATAACAATTATATTACGCAAAAATGCCCCACAAGTCTCATGAGTCGAACGCTTTCCCACTGTGCCACGATGGCTTATACTGTCTGTGTAATATTGCTTATATGTCTGATATTTTTTTTGTAATATACATAAATTGGTAGATGAGATCGTTGTTGGTTTAAATTCCACTAGAAAATATGCGGAGCTACGAAGGCAGAATTTAGAAATTTTCTTTGTCGATTCACTTCTTTAGTTTACATAATTATGGGATTTTCCCTTTAGAAACAATAAATAGAAATTTTTAAATAGTTTTAAAATATATGTTCACAGTATTTTAACTAATTATAATAAACAGAGAACTGAATAACAATTCTTTATAAAATGTACTAAAGATACTTTAGCATACAACCATTAAAATAAAAACACTATAAAGTAATGAAAACAAAAAGAACCGTGCCATAAAATCTCCAATATCCCGAAAGATATTACCATAAAATAAAATATAAAAATCCTTTGACTTGCATATACGTACGTACATAGATAAAATGTCTCTTTGAAATCTAAAGCTGTATGCAGTTTTAAACTAAACAATCCGTTTGAAACTCGCGACAGTATTCCAAACAAACCTTCACACTTGAAAATCGCAATTAAACTTGTTAGAAATGCGTTTCCCATTGTTCCCGGTGTTCGTCGTCTTGTATAATGCTGCCTCTATAGCGTCTTTAGAGCTTCTATAGTCTCTTTCTTGCAATGGACGATGATAAATATAAATTTAAACTTAATTAATATCTTTCTTTCTTGCTCTTAAATGATACTTCTTTTAATAAAACGCTGCAATCTAAGAAGTTTTGTTATATTGATGTAAAATATAAAGTTATTTATTATATTTTATTATTTAGTAATAAAGACAATGGTGACAAAATTTAGCAGTGTTTCACTTTCTAGGAGTTATATTCTTTGGGTTTCATGTTTCCTTCGAGGAAAGAAATATACAAAAAAAATATAGATAAGCAAATTTTGACACTTTTTAATCAAGTTATCTCTTTTTTTGAGGATTAATTGCCGTACGCAACCTCTTTTGCTTTAAAAGCTTTATGATCATTTCCTTACTATTCTTATTTATCAGCCATTGTTATTAGATTTAGAACGAAAATATCAAGATATGGCTTATTCAACAGGTGAATCTAGCGACGCACCTTGCCTCACTGGGGAGGCGAAAACTAATCAATTCCAGTATAATCATGTGTCAGTATCTTTTTTATAGTAGAATTTCTTTATTTTTTATAGTTTATGGGCTGCTATAATTTTAAATGAGGTGTACAGCCTTGAAGCTGAATTATTTAGCCTAGATTCCTGCCTAGGCCTAATAGCTATAAAAAAAACATTTCAATCCGTCCAGTAATTTTGAATTCATTGATTGTCTGTTTTTCGTAAATAAAAAATGTAAAAAGAAATTAATTGTATTAGTGTTTTTACAACACCATTTATTTACTATTTGAATATGATATTTTTCTGTATCAAGCGGCATTATAAATAGAAGTGGATTTAAAATATGATGTATATTTTTCACAATACATTTTAAATCTACTTATATCTATGTATCAAATCTGTTTCAGTTGAAAAAACATTGTTTACGCATGTCCCCCTCAAATCTGGTAAACTCAGTGCAGCACTCGAGTCCACTCGAACGCTGCCGCTGCCGCTGATCGGCGTGGGGCGTGAAGATTACTGATATCTTAGGGCTATAAGAGGCCTTGTCCCTAAATAAAATAAAAAAGGATTTTTCTTACAAATTGCGTAGTGATTTTAGATAAACGTTTGTTTTCTGTTTATGTTATACTAGATTTTACGGTTTTTCGCAATAAATCGTTTAAAAAAAATATTCGTACATTAAGTTTCTGTCTTCAGCTTTATAATGTTATTATAGAAGTAGAGTAAAGGATCAAAATTATAACAAAAAAATGAGGCCGTTTTGGCGTAGCAAACTATAAACTCCCAAATATGAGTGGAAAGTTTGGAACAGAGTGACATAACACATAAATATCGTCTACTGATTTAATTCGAATGCGTAACCATCACAATAATCTTGTTAAAATTTATCTATTATGTATATACATTTGGTTTTTGTAGCAAAATATAATTCAAACGTAAATTATTCGCTATTATACATAATTATTTATTTCACTATTTTTTAAAAAGAAGAACGTATTTTAAATTAAGATGATAACTGCCTGTTAGGTGGATAAATTTAATATTTGAGAGTCTTATACGAGAAGCACCGAAAACAAATATGCTGATACAATTTATTTGAGAATAGTATATTCGAGGACAGTAGTATAAAGACTGTAAAACTAGTAGTAAACAAGAAATTGGCTAAATAAGATTTTACATTTTAGTTTTAGAATGAAATATATTATTGAAGCCAGTCGAGGCGTTCGGGCACAAACGTTCGATTGGAATAAATTAATATTTTCATTTCCTCTCTCTGGTAACGAGGCAAAGCGCGGCGTTGAGTTGAGCTCTCAAAATTCGACAGAGAGTGGAGATCGGGAATGTCTCAATAGGAATGGAGACACTAGATAGGTTCGTTAGGTTTAGGATAGGGTAAAACTAAAATCGATCTTAATTTTATTGAAATTGATTTGGCATTCCGTCACATTGTCATTCCTACACGACTGTTAAAACTTTTATAGTTGGCAATAACAGCTTTTACTCAAATAGTTTAGATTCAGAATTGCATTTATAAAAATTTTACTACATTAAAATTTTGATAAGATTTTTTTTTATTTCACATTGTACACATACTTACTTGTATAGGCAGTTGGAATCGACTGTTAGGAATCTCCGTTTCCCACTTTCCGTTCAATTTTCAAATGTAATGTGCATGTCCGATGGCGGAACTCAACACCTCGTTTTGTCTTGTACCCAGAACAATATAATGAAACAAATCTTGCCCCCATTGGGAATCATTCTACACTACACTACTGCACTCGATTTCATAAATAATGTATAAATTATATAAAATCAAATATCGTTCATAAATATAACAACGTGCAGACGAGATAATATTTAAATATTTAAATCGTTGAAAGCTTATCGTGTGCTTAAGCTTAAACCACTTATTGTATTCTCACGCAAAAAGCACTAAACAGAATTTACTAATTTGTCGTACACATAGGCTACAATTTATATAAAGAATTTCTATTATTGGGTTATATAAGACCAATAAGTCAAAGCGAGCGAAGCCGCGTTTGCGTCGTTAGTATTTATAATCTATATATATAAAAGGACTTGTGCTGACTGACTGAGGTAAGACGCACGCAGAGCCGTAACCGCTGTGCGCAGAAACGTGAAATTTGGGCAGATGTTTATTTTCATATTCTGGACATCCACTAAGAAGGGAATTTGAAAAATTTTAACCCTAAAGGGATGAAATAGGGGTTGAAAGTTTGTATGGAATTTTTTTTTAATCTGTACCGATTTTTATAAAATTTGAAATTCAGACTCTTAAAAATATTTCATTGAACACGTGTTTCATGGTTTTTAAGAATTCACCCCCTAAGGGTTCAAATAAGGGAATTGGAAGGATTGAACGTTTATATGGAAAATTTATTTGAACACGTGTTTCGTTGTTGTTTTAGAATTTACTCCTAATAAGCGGGCGAAGCCGCGCGCGCCCTCTAGTATTTGATAAATAACAAGTGTTCGGCACAAGCCGCGGCACGCTAAATTCGCATCAACTATGGGACAACTAATAAACTAACTTCATTAAATAATGCGCTCGAAACTTGTCCGGTGACAATTGAAGGATCTACGAAGGAGCGCTATATTAGATTTAGTGTTGTATTATAAAATTATAATATAAATGAAAACATTAAAATTAATGTATAGGTAGTAGGTTTGATTTTAATCATAAAATTGTACTAAAATATACTGTTTTACAATGACCAGAAAACAAATATTATTTAGTTTGTTTTTCAGATAGAAAGATAGTAATAGAGGTTTTTACTATGCAGGGAATGCGTTAAACTGTTAACACGCTCTTTTAGATCTTTTAGCTGAATCTGAATAATATGCGTGTAACAATACAGTATCGTCATGGACCTTGGCATTTAGCATTTCAGGTAGATTAGAGGATAGTACAATTTTACGATACCATCGAGCTACTATTACTATTGAAACATGGCTGATGGAACCTTGGACTCCCTACTAGTAACCATATCGAGTGTGTGCTCATTACATTCGTCTTATTACATATGTGTGTTGTTGAAAAAAACGTGTTTTTAGTTTTTAAACTATTTTATTTTTCATTTACCATAATGTTATTTTTCTATAGCCGCCTTCATTATTCTTGTTTGGTTATTTGTGCATTATTCAAATAGTTTTGGCGAGAAAAAACGCTGTTATAAAAATATAATAAATAATAAGAATATTATAGATTTTGGATCGCATCAGATTAGTAACATTGGCTGAACATACAAACGGTATTGGCTTACTGCCATGTTTTCAACATTCATTTTATAATTTCCTAAAGTTTGTCGAGGCCGTTGTGGCGTAGCAGTAAGGTGTCTGACTGTAATGTGAGAGTCGTTGGTTCCATTCTCTATCGGGGGAATTAATTATTTTCATTTCCATTCCATTGTTTCTACGCAGTTACTCTGTTTACTGCAAGATAAGGGAGATAAAAATAAGAAATGCTAATTCAAAATTATATATTTCAATTCATATTTCAATTAATTTACAATTTATTATTATTATTTCATCATATAATCAAGTTACTTGAAATTCAGATAACATTAATGATACAATTGTAACAGAAATATATTTCATTTATTATACCATTTTCTATCTCTTAACCTTTTTTTAACTATTCTACCTACACACATACAAACGTACATATGAAATGATGAATAAAGAATTCTCTTTTTTACCCCTCTCAGGGTAGAATTTGCCATCTCCAATTATCGCATGCATCACAGTGCACGTGGAGTGTTCAGCAAGTGTTGAATAGCTCGTGTGAGTGGCTATAGTTTGTACGTAGTGGGAACAACGTCACCTGAGTTCGGAACTTTCAGCGGTAATGCCGTGAAGTTTGTTGGGAAATTGAATTTTATGAATGTTAGTATTAAATTTCTTTGTAGTTAATAATTTTAAGTTCCTTTAGATTGACAGTATAATAGAGTAGGCAGAATGGAAGTAGTGTTGAGACATTTCGTTCACCACTTACCGTCCTATTAACTAGATGTTGCATATTAAAAGTAAAATTTAGCCCCGCACTTCATTTACCAGATAAACGGAAATAAATAATTAATAGTAAAAATCCCATCCATTAAGAAATATCGAGGATTCCTCTCTTACTGCTCCCCTACAACCCTCAAAGAACATACATATTAATTATCAACTTTTTAAATTCAATAGTTTAGACTGCGTGTTGTCGGTCAATCAGTAACGGAACAGTTCTATACATATTAATATGTAAATATTTCCCAAGTAAGACATAATGTAACCTGTATAGAGTTCAGGTTCGGTCATATGGAGTACTGTTCTCATCTCCGGGCTGGTGCACACCAGTATCAGCTTGAGGCATTTGATAGAGTCGTTCTAATATCGTTGAGGCCCAATGATCTGTGATAGGTTTGACACTATGGCTTTGTGCAGAAACGTCTCCTCACTGAGCGTGCGTTACCGAATTAATCATAAGGAGTGTTCTGGGAAATTGTTGTGTGGAGAACTGCCACCGAATTTTCTAAAATCATTGTACTTCACAAACTCAAATATCATCTGGAGACGTGGCACTCCAGACTTATACGGTTTCATACGCCTCGCAACTGTGGAGTGGCCAACCTATCTCAATGTTGTCACGTCGATACGACTTGGATACCTTACCATCTTAAAGACCTGCAACGCACTTGTAGCTCCTCGGGTGTTGCATGGGGCCCCGCAACCTGTACCATCAGGTGACTCGTACGCTCGTTTGCCTTGTCTTTTCTATAAAAAAAATCAATATACAGTAAATATCATTTGATATACATAACCTACCAAACAGAGATGCTTAAAGAAATCTAAATTGAACTTAGCTTTCAATTATACTAATCAGATGCACAAACGCATATATTCAATAAATAAATAAACACACATGTTCCTTGTTAGCGACAGTGACTTCTGAATTATGTAGTTGTAAACTAAGTTCAGGAACATTGGCCCCTATAAAAGCAGTGAAACAGTAGCAAAACGTTTGCTTGCAATGCCACATGAGCGTAACATTTGACTGGAATTGTATCTTTAATGGAGGTCCTTAATTCCTTGTAATAAGGCTTGTAATTGTATGGCGAGGCAGTTTAGTTTGTTTAAACTGTTATAGGTTGCAACCTGCACGATCGGTTTGACTGACAAGAGCGTGCGTTTATGGGAATTTGAATATTACGATGGTGAAATGGTTCTATAAATTCTGTTTCATTTTTTTTCTGGTGATATAAAATGAAGTCTATTTTATTTGGTTTTTTTGATTGAATTATATCTAGAGTTATAATATAATTTCAATTATTTCAATTATTATAGCTAAAGAATTACATCGTTAAAAAAATGAGCATATTTTCATATATATATTTTTTTAAAAATAGAAGAATGGCTGTTTAAGCCAGAACCTTCAAATAGAACAAACCTTTATATTTTTCAAAGTAACCGGAAGATTTTATTGCTTAAAATGATAAAGTAGTTTTAAGAAAAATATTTAGATCTCAATTATTTTTTTTTATTATCACGTCATTAGCTTTAAAATTAAAAAAGAAAATAAAATACAGAAAATAGAATATTTTCAATAAATATTTTTGTACCCTATTATTACCGATCTTGAAATTATATATGTTCAAGCAGAGAACTGACTGTCATCTGTGTCTCTATCAACCTCATAGAATAAAGCGTCAAAGAAAAAAAGAAGATATTTCTATTTTTAAACATTTTTAAAGTGTTATTCTACATTTAGGTAAGAAAAATACCGCTACGTTAAAATTTTTATAAATTTTTTTATTAAGTATTTAAAATATTAACATTCGCTTATCACTTAAGCCTATTAGAAATCTATATATATCTATCCATATTGATAGTAGTAAAATTAAGCTGACAATACACCTACAGCCATCACATTTGTACCTCGCCATTGTTTGCTGTTACGATGAATTTACTCTTCGAATATATTCTGCATCATGAATAACGAATTCCTGATTATTATTATTGTTGAAACGGAATGGTCATTTTGGGTCATAATTTGCTGTTTCCTGCTTATTACGTTTCACAGAATCAACCCAGTCGGTTGGCTTAATAATGTATTGTATTTTGTCATATTCCAAATTTCTTGTGATAACTCAGTTTTTGTACGTAGATTAGATCCACGTATATTTAATTTAATACGTTGTTTTTATTTTTACTTTTCTTTTTTTTAGGGATAATGTCGCTTTGTTATTTTCAATAAATTTTTGGTAGTTTCTTATGGAAAGAGCTGCACACCTTACTTTATCAGGACCTACATTCAAAGTATGTCCTAAAAGGTCCGTAGTTATAATTAAAATCAGCTACCCACGAGCAGTTTTCTCACTTTTTTTAAGGAAAAAGACAAGGCAAACGAGCGTAAACTTATTGTTATATAATAGACAAATTATACACAATCTTTTCATAAAATTCAGCATATGTATTATTCTGATGTATATCTATATTATGGTTAAGTTTAATCTTAATCCCTTCACTAGTTTTTGCAGGAAAGTGGACGCCTAAATAGAAAATCTAATAATATATTTTTTTTAAATAATAAAAATAAAAAAAAATCCTGCAATGAAAATATTTTTAGTTACATATTATATAATAAACTTATAGACAAATGCTCTTATACACTTAAAAGAAATAAATAAACAAATTAAATGAGTGTTCTTTATTTATTTATATTTGTTATATATTTTAGGCCTCGCGAGGCCAGTCGTACCCTGCTGTGTGCGGGATACAGCGTGAAGCTGATTAATTTTTTTTAATTTATATATTTTTTGCTGATCTTGGTTTTATACTGATTTATATGTGTTGTAAGTTAATTTTACATTAGATTTAGTGGATTATTTTAAAGATAAAACGAGATAAATAGTAACATTTTACTATTTATCAGTAAAATAAAATGCAGAATGTAATACTACCGAGAGCCAGTTAGAGCTAGCAATATCAAAATAGAATATATTGTAGCTTTCAAGTAAGTAAGTATTAGCGAGACTTATGTAAATCCAATAAAGCTATTCCGCGAAGCAATAAATATTATTCTTTCAAGACAAAGAAAGACGTAATCCCTCTCCTGTTTAAAACACAATACCAATCCGTAAAGCCACTCACTATTTCATGTAATAAAATCAAAAATCACATCCTTCGCTACTTCTATTCGGAGTTGCCTTTTATTTCGTTCTGAGACGTCGCTGTCAAACCAAATCCGTTGATATAAAGCGGTTGATCTTGCAATACAGAAAATTGTATTTTTGTGATATTTTCAAAGTTTATAAAGAGTGAGCTAGTGGAATTTTGGTTGAAAATTGGGTGCTTTTAATGAGCTCTGGTTGAATGGCTGATTTGTGAATTACTTATATAGCTGTGAATTTTTAATATATTTCAGCTTTATGAGTTATATATTTAGATTATTTTAGCTTTAGAGGCCAGTAGTAAAACATAGGCACAACCTTGTGCCTGAACGTGACAAGTTGTGGGTTTGATTTCCATTGAAAAAATGAAAGAAGAAGGGAAGTGTCTCAATGGGAACGAATTGTCTTAACAATAGTTTCCCAGGTTTCTATTTATTATTTTTAGCATAGTATCTTTTGCTTAGGTAAGAGTAAAATGCAATGTAAAAAATATCACTTATTATTATATGAGCAACGTTGAATTCCACCACTCAACACGCAATGACTCCAGAATTCGGCGGAAAGTAAGAAGTGTCTTAACACTATAGACTTCCCTTTCCTAGCCTGCTACAGTGTAAAGTTACAGTATGTAGCTGCAAAAAAATACTATATAGAGATTTTATATATAGATTATATATACGGACTAAGTTGAATTCAGATGCTTTTCATTTTCATTTTTAAAAATTTCGCCTATATTGGTTGTGTAAGAAGTTAGAAGAAAGATAAGGTTCATATAAATGTTCTTGTATCTTTCTTAAAACAGAAATATCATATTGGTTGGTGCCCCTGCGCTAGGACTTAGCCCTTAAGAAAAGAAGAACGAGTTTAGAAGAATACAGAACACACTCTCACATTTACTATTTCCATTTAAACATATTTTATTTCTCACCATAGCCAAACCAGAAAACCAAATTAATCTTATTTTTTTGCATATACGAGTATATTCATTACAACCATAATGTAGGTAAAATCACAAAAATATGTCAAAAATACTTGAAAATAACTAACATTATAACCATATAAGGCAATCTGAAAAGGTGCACACGGTTTAATTTACCGAGTTACCCGGCTCCGTACAAAATAAACTTTTTAGAATTAACTGGGGCACTCACAATCCGCCTCTGATTTGCTTATTTGCCAACCAAAACATACTTGACGGGAGGTCCTTTAAGAGGAAAACGCGAAAACTACGAGGTTTACAATTTTTTTCGTATTTAATTTTTGAATTATGAAGTTTTAGAAAGAAAAAAAATTGTTTGTTCATGTTAAAAATAGCTTTTTATGAAAATTTTGCTAACTATACCTTGTTTTCAGATTGCGGACATCAAGTGAATATATGTATGTATGTACATAAAAATGAATGTGTTGTTTTGTTTTGAAACACATGTTCTAGGTTTATTGAAAAACGTATGAGGATTTTAATGATGAGTGCATAATCTTATAGCATAAGTACAAGAAAATAATTTTGAAGAGAAATTTTAAAGAAAACAAATTAAAACTTTTTTTAGGCTGAACGAAACCGGACTGGCGAACTTGGCTGGAACTCTACGAAATATATAAATAACATAATTTTTTTTTTGTTTATAAGTAAAGCAATTTTTTTGACAAAAAAAAAGAAATTTGTATGTAAAATATATATTTTTTTAATTCACGCTCTATCCCGCATATATACCAGGATAAGCAGAAGGAAACGTATATTAAGTAATTTCGATCCCCAAACACCGTTCAAACATGAATAATAATGACATTTTTACACGAACAAACCACATTTTAAAAATATTCTTCAAAGGCTCTACTTTTAGTGGCCGTTTTCAGTCGGGACTATTTCAAGAGGAATGGTGTAGAATGCAATTTCCGGTACAAAGAGCTTAGGGCCTTCCCAAAATACACGTGATTGGAGTATTCGACCGCCCTTAAGGATATTTCATTCTATTTCAATTTTATTCTGACTCTGGTCCCGTGAAATTTGATTTCGTATAGTATATTTGTTTTATTGTTAATATAACATAGTTAGTTGGATATATGGAATCATAATCATTATTATGTTAAGACAAGGTCGTAAATCCGAAATATATTATATAAAAATAGAATACAAGCATTTGTTCCTTGCAAAATTAAAATTATAAAAATATTTACAGATAAAAAAAATAAAAGCAATTTCCTGTTATAGTATAGTATAGCCTAGTGTTAAAGCTTGTCTAACTTTATTATGATAGCGTTATCAATACATGAATAATATTTATATTAATTTTATTTTAATGCAACATAGTAAGACAAGCTGTGGCATCAGTATTGACCACACAGTAACCGAAATATTAAATAGAACGCCATAACGTGTTGAGGCCAGTTGTGGCGTAGCGGCACAAAGTGTGACTGTAAAACCGACTGGTTGTAGGTTCGATCCCCATTCAAGGAGATGAAATATTTACTTAAATTTATATTTCCATTTCTTCGCTCTGGTGTCGAGGCAAAGCGCGGCGTTGAGTTCTGCCACTCAACACGCAATGCCTCCAGAATTGAGCAGAAAGCGGGGAACGGAGTGTCATAACACTAGGTTCCCTCTGTCTACCCTGCTGTGTGCGGAATACAGCGTGAAGCTAAAAAAAAATCACTATATTCTCGCCTAACATGTGCAAAATATATATAAAAAAATACAGAAAAACGCAACCTAATACGAATTAAAAGTACGAAAACATACATTTATTAGCCACATCAACAAGATTTAAATTTAACACTATCAAAACGCGTTAGTTCCACTAGAGTTAACTGTTTACGTATTTCATACATACAGACAGACCACTGTTTCATTATTGTATGAGGGGACAGACAGACAAATTTGTCTATAGGTAATGCTAGCTTCAATGAAGGCAATCAACGGTCGTTAACCTTCGGGGTGGTAATCAATAATTCGGCTTTTCATTTCAATTGACAGCCACAAGTTATGGGTCAGCCATGTTATTATTGCTGTATTTGAATAATTTATTTATGCGTAAGGTGTTGGAGGTATCCATTAGGAAAATTGATATATTTTTTGGACTATCTTTTCGTAACAAGTGAATATTGTTTTTAAATGATAGAGAATGTTGCTTTGGTCCGATTATTGTAGTTTCATATCGCACCTAGTCTCAAATAGTGTCATAATTCAAAAAACCAAAACATCAAGAAAAAGGCGTTTGAAATTTACGCAAGCTTAATTTTTCATTCAATTTTTGGATCATAACTAAAAAAGTAACAAAATTATTGCAATACGATTTTTAGAAAGTTATTATGACTTTTGAAGCTCTTTTGAAAAGTATAGTAGATATATTAAAAATATATAAAAAAAACAGTTCTAATAATGTAAGAAAATTATATACTGGTAGATCAGTTTTAATTATAAAATACGAGTACACTTGTGTAGTGATGTGAGATACTTTTCATTGAATATTTTGAAAATGGTAATTAGAGATTTGATTACCTCTTACCTACTATTTTAGTCACTTTTTTAGTTACCTCTATTAGAATAAAAGAGACCTAACTAGCTAAAAATGTTCCCAATTTTAATATTGTGAAACACGTAGATACCTGCACATACACGACATCCATAAATCTCGGTAGCATGTACGTGTTAAAAATATTAATTTTCTGTAATAATTATTGGCGAGTAGTGGCGCAAGTATGCGACTGTAAGCGCGACCGGTTGCTTATTCGATTCCCACTCGAGTAAATGAAATATTTAATATTTTCATTTATCCAGTCTAGTACGGAGCAAAGCGTGATGTTGAGTTCCCCTCTAACACGCCATTCCACATGCAACACCAGAACACACCAGAAACACCTCCAGAATTCGGCGGAAATTGGCGAAGAAAAATGTCTTAATAGTCATGGCGGAGCCGCACGAAGTGTGACTGTAAAACTGACTAATATTCGGTCCCCATTAGAGGAGATGAAATATTTACTTAAATTTATATTTCCATTTCTTCGCTCTGGTGTCGACGCTAAGCGCAGCGTTGAGTTCTGCCACTCAACTCGTAATGCCTGTAGAATTCGGCAGAAAGTGGGGAACTGAGTGTCTTAACACTAGGTTCCCACTGCCTACCCTGCTGTGTGCGGGATACAGCGTGAAGCATTGAAGGCAAGCAGATTAATGTATTGTTACCAATATGTCAGTCTTTATTTAACATGTTTTTAAGGTGTTAATCCACATTAGAAATAAACACTTACAAAGTCCTTTTTTTACGAAACATATAAAAAATAGAAAAAATAATATATAAAATTTCGTAGCTACCTAGATGCGGTTCCTAAAAAAATATGTCAATCTTTAGTTGCAGTTCGTTATTATATTAGTAAAATAGTATTATTAATAAAAAGAATATTGTAGCCATTTGTAGCTATTATTTCATAATGGAAGACGCAGTGTATTAATATATAATTCACATACATTCAGAACTACTGACACAAATATCGTAAATAATTGACCAATTATGTTATTACTTATTAGAGACATAACTTTCAATTAGTGGCCGCTCGTCAACCCCACCGAGGGGTAGCCCACATTTCACCCTTCTGTTGACGCAGCATAAAAAATTAAACCGAAATTTCTGAAGAAAAAAAAAGATATATAAGTATATATAACTTAACTCCACGCTTTATCCCTAGCGGGGTAGTCAACTTTGCTTTGCTTTTTATCTTGTATTTATAATAGAATGTTTTAGCTGGTGATTGATATTGATTTCTTTTCACTTATACTACCGTTTTAGAAAGGCTGTGAATACCTAGTAAAAAATACATCAAGTTTTCAGTTCTCCATTAAAGATATATATTTACATTGCTCGTTGGGAAGTAAAAGTAGTTAGAGATAGTAGTTTTTTGACTATTCACAAAACATTAAAGCATACCACACTTTTATTTCACTTGCATATATCAAAGTATATAAACAGAAGCTGTGTTCTTTACCTTTTCGAGATATTCCATGTTATATAGCGGAACTCAACACCACACCTTATCCTACTGGAATAGAAAAATACATGTAAATTATTAATAATACCAACAGCCGGAAAATTAAAATAAATTATCAACTAAACCAATATTTATAGTAATATAGATTTTATTATAGAGGTAAAACAATGCGAATATACGTGTAATGAACGTTTACACACTTAATATTTCAGGTAAGTAGTTCTGACATACATTTTCTTGCCGTTTGGATAAAGTGGATAATAGGAGTCATTATGTTTACTTTGAAATTTCACCTATTAGACGTAATTTTCTTTGTTCGTACAATTGTAATGCAGCCATAGTAGTAGTTGTAGAATAGTTTTAATTTATCAAAGTATTTATTGATAATAATCTTGTTATTATAGTTTGAAAAATTATTTGTATGTATATTTATAATTATTGTGGGGTTTTATTTGTTTGATATTTTGTACATCCGTGGTTTTACATTTCCATAATTTAAGAATGAATATGAAAGTGGCGCTAAGCCAATGCAGTAATATTTTTTTAGTAATCTACCTTTTTACCTCTCAGTCCATTTTCCTTCCTCTCTTCTTTCTCTCCTATATCTTTTCCCTTATTTTCCAAGTGACTCTTTTAAGCTTTTACCTCCTTTAAGAGCTGGTAAAGTTCTAGTCTTAATCGCGCTTGTGACTTCTGACTTTATATTTGTTTTTAAGTTCCGAGAATTGGCCAAGTGAAACTTGACTTTAGTCAGGCAGGCCTTGACTTCGGCTGTCCTGTTCGGTTTGCTGATGGACTAACCATCGCCTTGATGCAATTGCAATTCTAGGCACCATCCTACAAGATTTTAAACGTATCTGTAGTAAGAATTTTTTTTTTCAGCTCCTCGCACATAGCAGGGTAGAAAGAGGAACCCTGGGAAGCTAGTATTAAGACACACCGTTGTCATCAAGACACTTCCGTTCCCCATGACGGCTTCAATCTGAGGCTGAAACTTTGCAAAGTTTGATTTAATTCTAGGTGTATCTGCAAAATAAAAATCTACAACAAAATAATATATAAAAAAACAAACTTTATTATGTTCCTTCATACATATTAAATCTCAACTCCACCAGAAATGGTAGAACGCAATATAAATCCGCATCTCCATATTGGTATAATGAGACCAACGGAAGTTGTACTGTCAACACGTTGAACAACGCTCGCGGGACCAATTAAAAATATTCCGGACAGATAAATTCAATTTTTCTTAATTAAGAAACAACGATATTGGTACAACGGGCTCTTAACTTTATTTCCGTTGTATCGTAATATTTTTTTCTTCGGCAAATAAATAATATATTCTTTGTAAAATATTAAAATGGGTGTTTTATTTATTTTCGTGATATGATTTTTATGATATGATATAAAGTTACTGGAGTGTTGATGTATTTTTTTTAATTACTTCATATCAGTTTTCTGTTGATTTTTTTTCCAGAATTGTATTAAGAAAAGTGGATGTAACAAAACATATACGAGAACTCGTTGAATTTGTTACTGTCGAAGTTGTTAGAGCACCTGCGCTTATTTTAGACCAAAACATACAAGTATTAAATATACTGATAACAAAACGCACAAGCATAAATCTGTAAACGCGTCTGATTGTGGATTCGATTCTTATTGGAGAATTTTTTTTTTTTTTAATATTTTCATTTCGTCGCTTTGAGGCCGGTCGTGGCGCAGCGGCACGAGGTGTGACTGCAAAACCGACTGGTTATGGGTTCGATCCCCACTCGAGGAGATGAAATATTTACTTAAATTTATATTTCCATTTCTTCGCTCTGGTGTCGAGGTTGAGCCGGCGCGGCGTTGAGTTCTGCCACTCAACACGCAATGCCTCCAGAATTCGGCAGAAAGTGGGGAACGGAGTGTCTTAACACTAGGTTCCCTCTGCCTACCCTGCTGTGTGCTGGATATAGCGTGAAGCTAATACATATTCATTTCGTCGCTGTGGTAACGAAGCGAAGCGCGGCGTTGAGTTCCACCACTTAACATGCAATGCCTTCAGAATTCGGTGGAACGTGGAGAGCTGGGAATCTGGGAACCTAGTGTTAAGACAAACGGAGTGTCTCTCTCTCCTTCCCTGCTGTGTGTGGAATACAGCGTGTGTGCAAAAACGAAATGTTAAGCTCTCAATCACTGAAAACAAACTATACTAATCAGTTAAGTAGGTAACCGTTTATTTTTTTCATTAAAACGTAGAAATAAAAACCGATGGATTATCGAACCCAAAACCGTTACTCTTACAATCAGACGCTGCCCTAATGGCCTCTAACTGATTATATTATTAAAACGTTATCATAAGCTGATAATTCTAATATAATTTATTTTAAATAATTGCAAATGACGACGATAAAACATTGTATTTTATCTTTACGCTGTATCCCGCACATATAGCAGGATAGACAGAGGAAACCTGAGAATCTAGTGTTAAAACACTCTGTTCTCATTAAGGCACTTCCGTATTCCTCTTTCCGCCTAATTCTCGAGGCATTGCGGGTTGAGTGGCGGAACTCAACACGCTTTGCCTCCTAACCAATGAGAGGAAATGAAAATAATAAATATTCTATTCCCTCGAGTGAATCGAACTCACAACCTTCTCACTTACAGTCATATTCTTGTACCACCGGGCCACGACCGCCTCAAAAATGAAACATTGATTTTACATAAAATTGTGCTTGTATTTTTTAGAAAGATATAAAACTACTAGTATTGCTCAAAAATAACGGTTACTGCAGAGCTGTTTTCTTTCTATACTATTTCAACAGTATCATATTTAATTTTCTTTGAGAAATGAA
This sequence comes from Heliconius erato x Heliconius himera, assembly GCA_013421005.1. NCBI lineage: Eukaryota > Metazoa > Arthropoda > Insecta > Lepidoptera > Nymphalidae > Heliconius > Heliconius erato x Heliconius himera. The sequence continues at coordinate 48,735 of JAATLQ010038422.1, read as the reverse complement.
TACTAAGGATTTGTTCTATTTTCGCTTCAATAAAATAATATGAAACTTATATACTATATTTTTGTTTCTAAAATATCAATTCAATGTAGAATACAACATAAAAAATTTGAAGAGGGTTTAATTTTATATAATACTGATTGGTGCAACTTGGTTTAATTGGATTTAATCAATTACATATATTTCCATCTATTTAAAAATATCAGCTTCACGTTGTATCCCGCACACTGCAGCGTAGACAAAGGAAACCTAGTGTTAAGACACTCCGTTTCCCACTTTCTGCCAAATTCATTGGACTGGAGGCATTGCGCATTGCATTTTTTTAAATATCTAGAAAATCGTGTACCGTGCACTGCCTTTAGTTTTGTATAATAGTACACTTAGAATTCAGTTATCCATCATTCTGCGGTAAATTTACTGAATAATTCTGAGGCAATACGTGCTAAGTGAACGGAACTCAACGCCGCGCTTTGCCTCGACATCAGAGCGAAGAAAAGAAAATATATATTCAAATAAATATTTAATTTTTTATTATCAATTTCATAACCAGTCACACTTTGTGCCTCTGCGCCACGACTGGCCTCAACCCAATTGATGTCGTTCTCTATTTTAAAATTATTTATTGCGTGCAAAGGTTAAGAAGTTAAATTATCATTTATTTTTATATTGTCAAGCTTGCGTAGATAAATGCCTCTGGATAGTATAATATTATATTTAAATAGAAAAAAAAACACAAAGATAAGTCACGTAGGCTTTCGTACTAATTTCAGGATTGTAGGTTAGAAGGAAGAAAAACTTATAAAAATTGACAAATTTAAGTTTGAGGGCGATTACGCATTCATTTTGTATGAAATCAACTACAACTAGAAGATTGTAATGCTTTTTTTTTCTATGAAATATCTATAAATGTTCAATTTTCGAATTTTTTCCTTTATTTATATTAGAAACTCTGACTTCATGTGTTCATACTGTAGGTCCTGGAGATGTACCCTAGCTTATATATAGTTTTTGGTGAAATGCATATAAAATGCATTTTCTCTTGAGTGGTGGAACTTCAACGCCGCACTTTTGATTAGTCTCTTTATTATCTATAAAGTAAATATATTTTTAAATATAAATATATAAAATGTTTGCTAATTTTTATCTTCCCTTCATCCATAAATTAGTAAACATTTACCTCATTTGTAAGCTTGAAACAACTTCTTCGAATTTGATATTTTGATTATATTACAAATTACATTTAGTTTCGAAGAACATACTAATTAATATGAGCATTTCTGTGTATTTTGGAGTTAACCCATTTTCAACTTTGAACTTAGTTATTTAAGTTTGATATTAATTTAATTAAGTAAATATAAATAATTTTATGTATTAGAATAAAAATTTTAAATGAAATGGAGATCAGAGAATAGAAAACTATCTCTCCTCTCCTAAAATGATTGAAAATAAAAAACTGTAATAGGAAAATTTTAATTAAATAGCTTCACCCCCTGTATCCTACATTTAGCAGGGTTGGCGGAGGGAACTAAGTGTTAAGAAACTCTGTTCTCCAACATCCGCCCAATTTTCAGGCATAGCAGTTGAGTGGTACACCTGAACTTGGTGGAATGACATTAAAATTATTCATACTCCGAATGGAAATCGAACCCATCGCATTTACACTGTAGTCAGACACTGTGCCGCTGCGCTACAGTAGCTTGAATACGGATTAAAGCTGTCTTTGTGCTATGATATATTTTTTTCTCTCACGCTGTACCTTGCATATAGCAGGGTAGACAGAGGGAAACTGTGAACCAACTTTTAAAACACTCCGTCCCCATTATGACACTTCTGTTCTCCACTTTACGCTGAGTTCTGGAGGCCACCAGAGCGAGAAAATAAAAATATTAAATATTTACATATACCCACAATACATCGCGTTTATTGTCTCACGCTAGTGCCTGAGCCACGATTGGCCTCAAATAAATCATAAATTTCACGAAATTGGCTTGCTATCGGTCTTTGATGCACCAAAGAGGCTATCCGCATACTCATCAACTTGTGATTGGAATGAATATTGCTCCACCCAATCACTCCAATCTCAAAAAAGTCTATGTACCTTATAGTGGGAGTGTCAAATTTTCATACATTTTAAATGTTAAAGACTACGCTACTAACTTATGGCATTGTTCTTTGCTATGAGCCTACTTTGCTTAACTAACCGAGTAAAACTATATCTTTTTTTTGCTGTATCCCGTATAGGGTACTTCCCACTTTCCAGTGAATTCTGTAGATATTGCGTGTTAAGTGGAATCACTTAACCCCGCGCATTGCCTCAGCACCAGAGCGAAAAAAATATTAAATATTTCATTTTATTGAGTGGAGACAACCCATAATCACTACCTGCCGCGGTTACAGTCAAACACTTGCGCCACGACTGGCCTCTACCTAAAACTTTATACAAAATATATAAAAAAAATTTTTGGTATAGAAATTAACGACTATCGAACATAGGTAAAGTCACTCTTAAAAAGAGAGTGTCGTATCAATAAATCATATATTTATCCAATCTCATTCAAGTTGGACATACTCGTATATCAGACGATGTAATTTATCACAAAGATATACTCGTATTCTTTATTTTCACATAAGATATTTCTTCTTACAACTTCAGTTTGCTAAGATCTGATTACTTGCAGTGATTGGACTCAAATCTAATTTGAGAAAAAAACCTAAGTGTACGCCATCCAGCTAAGTGCGTCCGCAAATATTGCCTTAACACACACTTTCCTTCGATATCAAATAAGTCTAGACACAGCCAATATATCGAGATCCCTACGTTTCAGTATTATGGCACCCCTCTTATCGAAAATTATCAACAAAATATAAGGGAGGAAGCTCTTCAATAAATGGTTGGTGACAGGCGACAAGGGTGCATTCAGATTACCGGGGAGATCGACAAAGAAATGCAATTAAATGTAAAATAGGGGCTGTTTCACACGATTGTTGACATGGTGTGACGAATGGGGACTAGATAGCCACGTCTGTCAATGCATTTCAGATTTACGCACCCTCTTAAAACAAAATGAACGTAAATTAAATGTAAAAGCTTATAAAAGGTTCAATTTTCTACTTTAAAACCTTTTATGAATAGATATTAAACTTTATATAAGATAAAAAATAAAAAACTTGGTATATAATATATTTTTTTCTGTCGTACTGTCCATATATACAACAAATATATATGATAACATACATATATACATTTATTTGATATGTAATTTTTTTATTTAAGTAAAATATTTTTCGAAGAGTAAATAATACAATGAGGCCAGTGGTGGCGCAGTGGCACGAGGTGTGACTGTAAAACCGACTGGTTGTGGGTTCGATCTCCACTCGAGGAGATGAAATATTTACTTAAATTTATATTTCCATTTCTTCGCTCTGGTGTCGAGGATAAGCGCGGCGTTGAGTTCTGCCACTCAACACGCAATGCCTCCAGAAATCGGCAGAAAGTGGGGAACGGAGTGTCTTAACACTAGGTTCCCTCTGCCTACCCTGCTGTGTGCGGGATACAGCGTGAAGCTGATTTAATTTAATTTTAATTTTAAATAATACAAATTCCCCGAGTGAGAAGAGTTAATCGCTTAACCCTTTATAACAAGTACGATAAAACTTGCCCAATACGTCAGTATGACGTATCAGTATAGATTCACATATAATATTATGTAACATATGAAATTTATGATATTAAATGCAAAATCCTTTCAGAAATTCATTTAGAAGACGCTTTAACCTTGATTCAAAGCCGGAATTACATGCACCACCGCATTCGAGCTCATTTGCATGCTAATCTCGTTCAAGACATTTGACAAAGATCGAAAGGAGGAACCTAAGAAAATTTAAAATTTTACAATAAATCTTAAAAGTCGAAAACATTTAAAAAAACCTAATTTTATAAATAAGTGCTTCATTATTTATACATATTTCCTGCTTCAGTGCTTAAATAGAGCAAGTTTTGTAATAAACTTTATATTTTGCCATTTTCTCAGTATGCGTATATCCTAAAACTTCCAAACTGATTCTAAGCCCTCAAATTCAGAGTAGTTCAGAGTTATGTAAACATATTCTAAATTAACAATTTACCTTCATCTTCTTATTGTTTCGTGTACGAGTATAACAATTATAGACAAAACTATTTTTTTCATAAATATTTCACCCATAGGTAAATTTCATAAAGAAAATTCAACTACAATAAATAAAAAAAGGAATCTCTTCCGTTGTTTTCTATCCACGTTGGATATCGCATCACCAGCGATTACCTATTCATAAAACGTAAAGTTAAAACTCAGGGGAATCCAGTTAGCGGGCCGACTGAGCCAAGGAGATTTATGCATTTTAAATTACACCTGGAACATCTATATTTGCTTTTAAGCTGTAGGTGAACTATATGATGTGGATAGAAAAGTATTGTACAGTTCGTGTATAGGTATTAGTTAAGCTTTATTCGTAGTGTTAAAATTTTCTGTCTCTTGTTTGGTCATTATTGCAGTTATTGTATTTACAATTAATTTATAATCTAAAATAACAAACAATTATATTAATATTAGATATAGGTTATTCTTTAATTTTTTTGTTTGCTAATACTTAAATCACTAAAATTTTGATCCAATATCAAATATCTATCATGTCTATCTTTTTGCAAAATGTTTGACAAACAAAGCCATATTATAACTAACAACATATGGATAAAAAAAACAACAAAACGATACAGAAGCTGGTGGAAAATTTTGCAACTTCAGGATCTTTATAAACATAATAAAAAAAAATAAATAAATTAAATTAGCTTCACGCTGTATCCCGCACACAGCAGGGTAGGCAGAGGGAATCTAGTGTTAAGACACTCCGTTCCCCACTTACTGTCGAATTCTGGAGGCATTGCGTGTTGAGTGGCAGAACTCAACGCCGCGCTTAACCTCGACACCAGAGCGAAGAAATGGAAATATAAATTTAAGTAAATATTTCATCTCCTCGAGTGGGGATCGAACCCACAACCAGTCGGTTTTGCAGTCACACCTCGTGCCGCTGCGCCACGACCAGCCTCATAATAGTTTAAACAAAGATCACGTTGACATTATAGAGTACTTATTGGCTATCCATATTGAAACCGGAAATGACCACAGCTGTTACAGCAACACAGCCTAAAGAAGGTCCTAGTGATTGATGACGTCACAAGACTGATGCCGCGTCCAACTGAACTTCGACACTGCCTCCTCCATCAGACGCTGCATTACCTTATTAGGCATTCTAATACACTTTCCTTATATGTTATATATTTTTTGTTTATTAATTCTTTCTCTTTTATATTATAATAATATAAATCAGCTTCGCGCTGTATCCCGCACATAGCAGGGTAGGCAGAGGGACCCTAGTGCTAAAACACACCGTTGCCCACTTTCAGCCGAGTTTTGGAGGCATTGCGTGTTGAGTGGCGGAACTCCGCTTTGTAATATAGTAAAACTTGTAATATAGTAAAACTGCAGGTTGATACGGCAAAAAGAAAAGAATCCCGTCCCTTGCACTAACGGGATAAACATAAAGAACTTACTCGATTTTACTTTACCGTCATTTTAGGAGACATTGCAATGTAGCCTAATTCGTAATATTATAATTGAATATTTTTTGACGAAAATTATTCGTAAAATGAAATACTTTTAATAAGTTTTTTTTTTCTGAGTGTGGAATACACATTACTTTATTTTTTAAATATTTAAAAAATGGTATTTTCTCTTGCCAAACGATAATTCTAAGTAATTATTATCTTTTTCTCCCTAAAGAGATACTAACAGCATGAATAAATTGTAGCAAGCGCATAAGAATTTCGATGTAGCTCGATGAGAATGTACGGCTTAGTTGGTCAGAGCGCTTGGACGATTTTCAAAGAGGCGCAGGTTCAAATCCCACTACGTTCTAATTTTAATACGTTTTCTTAATAAGTAAGGTAATTTAGATATTCTATAAAATGATAATTTGGCATTGTGCTATTCAAACTTGAATTTAATTGATATTTACGTGATTTAACAAAATTTAAAAATATATAATAATAAAAAAATCTAATAAATCCCTCCTTAGTTATTTTATTGGTCCTCATTAAAATTAGATACATATACTAGTAATAATTAAATAGTAGCTTGTTATTCTTTTTAATCTGTACAAAAAAAAACAATTATAAAGTTGAATATCATTATCGTCTCGTTCTAAAGAAGAAAATAATTAGGAAAGAAAAAAAATTAAAGGTGTATTTGCAGAAGGGAAGTGATTTCACTTAGAAAGGTAAGGGTACAGCTGCACCCTTGTTCTTAGGGATATTATGAGACTCAAAGGAGGATGGGACGTTATGGATATGATGATTCATATATATTAATAGTATAAAATTGTTTTTATTTATTTGTTCACAAGCATGCGAATTTAACTAAGAAAGATTAAAGAATGTAACTGTGGGATCGATTTCCACTCGAGGAAATGAAATATTTAATATTTTCGGTTTTTCGGTCGGGTGGCGAGGTAAAGTGCGAAACGGCAAAGGGAAAGAAGTTACTTAACGCTAGGTTTCTTAGGTTCCATCTGCCTACCCTGTTATATGCGGGATATACAAAGACATATCCTCTAAAATTCACATCGACTACACGGAATATCCATATAGTGATATCCTCCATCCCTTGTAATGCGGCGCGAATGACAGTTTGATTCACTTAGCTCGCGTTACACAGTATAAATGTACCGTCAAGGCGTTTTGTAAACGTAGCGGGCTTTTTTAACCCTCCAAGGGTGACTATCGATTTAGTATCTTAAGACAGTTTTGTGTGGGAATTATTTGATATTTTTTTATATTATTTGTAGGTAATATTATATATTTTTGAAGAGGCCAGTCGTGGCGCAGCGGCAAGAGGTGTGACTGTAAAACCGACTGGTTGTGGGTTCGATCCCCACTCGAGGAGATGAAATATTTACTTACGTTTATATATGATATAGCGTGAAGCTGATTAATTATTTTTTTTTTGAAACCTTACTAAGTCCAACTGTGGAGGGTTTCCAAGAATTGTGGATTCTAATCTCACTACTTTCGAATGTGGAAGTGTAGTGTGTATGTGGGAATGTGAATGTGCTTGCATTTAAACAATGTTTAAAATTTGATGTATTGTTGTCTCTGTATGTATTGTAATATTAAAAGTACATAAACTTTCGATATTACAATATGTGAATTAGAAAATATCATATTCAATCACAATATGATATTTTTTTAATTTACATATTGTTTACATTTACATACCTTCATTTACATCTTTACGTTTTCTCCTTCATTAAAAACGTATATCAATAAAAATTGTAAAAATTGCTGAAAGAAAACGTATGTCAATGAAATTTCTGAATCAAACCTGCAACAGTCAAAGTGTCTCTTTAGTTTCTTTAGTAAGTAAGATATACGTATATAACGTTTAATATTAGATTCTATAAATTTATTAATTGTTGGTTGAAGTTCACCTTGACAGTGACTTCAACCCACAATATTTAGTTTAATTTTAAGCAAAATAAAATACTTAGAAAGTGTAGAACGAAACTGTCTTAAGGGGAACAGAATGTCTTAACATTAGGTTCCCTCTACCTACCCTTCTATGTGGAACACAAATGAAAAAAACAAAAGATAAAAAAATCTTTCATTCTAGTGAATATGAAAAACGACGCCACCTCGTTAAAGTGACAAAAACCTGGCACCACTGCAAATGGTAGTGTGATTTCGAGCGAACACTCGCTTTGTCTTAATAAACAATTTCATGTCAGAACAATCACAGAGCTTAGACACAAAGGATTCTTTTATAGACCCTATTCCCAATTAAAATGATATTTTTGCAATTGAAATATTGTGTTGCGTTTTTAAATATTTTATTTTTATGTTTATGTTTATGTATATCGGTTTGGAGAATGTAGTGACAAGTCACTTTGTTGTTATAGTTTTTCTATTTATAACATATCTATCTAAATATTTTTTTCTTTACGTTGTATTTCGCATATAGCAGGGGAACAGAGGAAGTAACGTAGTGCTAAGACACTGTTCCCCGGTTTTCGCTCAGTTTTCGAGACGAATAGTTAGTTAGTATTCGCGAGAAATAGTTCAAAGAAACATTTTGTAAACATAATTTTCCGAAACGTTGCTCCCAACTTATTAACTTTATTAAAATATAAGACAAAGAATATATGAGCTTCCTCTTTTTACTATACTACACGCAGAGTATTGCTAGAGAAACCAACTGTATGTACTGCAACAGCCTAAGGTATTAATTGTGTATATAAATAATAACGTAATTAGTATATATCATAAATAAATTAAATATAATAATAGGATAAAGTGGAAGACGGAGTGTCTTAGCACTAGGTTCCCTTTGCCTACCCTGCTATATGCGGAAAACAGCGTTAATAACCAAAATAAGATAAAAAGGGAATGGACCAAGTGGAATACTTAACGCCCCGTATATAGGTAGGAAACACACTACACATACACACACAAACACCGTCGTCGACGGAATCGACGACGAAGTCCAGCTTATTCCACGGCTCGGCCGCGTCTCGGCGCGGTCGGGCCCAGCGGTTAGGGACCGTTAGCTCCCTTAGATTAGTCTAATTTTGTCCCCAGTCGCGGCTTCACGTCGCGGCTGGCTTTGTTTAGCATAGGGAAATTCCCAGCCCGCTCGTCGATTGTAAGCCGAGGTTCGAGCCCCGCAGGGGGCGCCCTTACAGTCGTCGACTCCTCTCAAGCAGCCAGGTAGTGCTTGCATTTCTTCTGGGACAGAGTACCCTCTTCCCTACCCAACCGGTGTCGCTGTAAAGGCCAATAGGGCTAACAGCAATTACCTCAAGTTCGAAAAAAAAAAAAAAAAGTGGAATACTGAAAAAGTGGAGAACTAAAAGGAACCTCATATAAAATTTATATATACAAATATATACTATATCCATGTCCAGACGCTATTAGGTACATCGAAAGACAAACAGACAGATAAACTTATATAGAAACTTTTACATATATAGTTAAACGCAAGGGTAAATCGCCACACGCGGTTTTGCAATTTCGCCCGAACAGTCCGCGCTGTCCGCAGGCGACGGTAATTGCTATTATTACGTATCTAATGGCTATTGCTTTACTTTGGTATATATTATATGGGGAGTATAAGAGATATATTATTAAATAATTGAAAAATATAGTTCTTTTATATATTTTAAATAAATTGAAAATTTTTTTATTTTTTATGTTCAGGTTCCTATATTTCCAATGAAATTCTTACTGGATAGTAGACTGTTCTCTGGTTAATTCAGTTATGATCTACAGTAGTCGATCTAAATTGTAATTATATAGATAAATTGTAATTATGTAGATTTTTTTGTAATCTATACTCTTTACAACACTTTTTACTGAATATTGGCTTAAGTATTCGTGACGAAATTAAGGTATCTTTTTAATTTCAAAAATTGTAAAAGATTCTAGGATAAAAAATATGACATAATAAAAAATAATAATACTTCTTGAATGCAAACGAGAGATATTTTTTTGATGACGTAGAGCTCGTAAATCAAATTATTAAATATATAACATTCTCTCAAGTGAGAATCCAACCCACAACCACAACGTCCTTTTCTGCTTCTGCGTCACGACGGCATCAACATTTACACATACAAAATACTATAAAAAAAATTACAAATACTTTTATTGCTAATTTTTTATTTATACTAAAACACAGATTTTCACAATTATTTCCTACGAAAAAATACGTAATAATGGACACAGCCAGTACTCGTACTCGTATGTCCGCAAGCGTGGATCGCCGGAATCCGTCAACCGTGAAATCCTTTGGCTTAAATCGCTTAAGCGCTCAACGCCTCATCACGCTGTGGTCGTATAACCCTTTATTTGTTGCATCTTTTCAATTTGCTACGATTAAATTAAAATTTTATCTTTTGATTAGACGTATTCTATATGTAAAAGGTGTTTTTTATATCTAATATTCAACTCGTTCGTTTTTATTCTTATATAAATACAGTTTAACCATTTCATTTAAAATTGAAGTTACCGTGTCTCGTAAGTACAGACTATTGTACAAAACAGCCTTATATATATATACTTTATACTCATTCAAAGCGTTATATATGAGACTTCGTACAAGAAGACTGATGAAAAAATATACTTAGAAAATATATTTTCTGTGATATAATTTTTTAGGCCGTCTTGTGCTCTCTTCTGACTCAGTGGTACAAGCGTGTGACTGTAAACATGGCTGTTGTAAGTATGATTCCCACTCAGATAAATTAATATTCAATATTTTCATTTCTTCACTCTGGTAACGAGGCAAAGCGTGGCGTTGAGTCCTGCCACTCTACATTCAATGTCTTAAGAATTCGGCTGAAAGTTATCCCTAATAGGGAGAATCTTATCACTAGGTCTCAGAATCCTTCTGCCTATCCTGCTATGTGCGGGACACAGCGTGAAACTCAACGATACTACTAATAAAAAGTGTTGTTTTACAACCATTAATAAACTTTATTATAAATAAATAAATTAGCAGAAGGAACTTAGTGTTAGGGCACTCCGTTTCCCACTTTCGCGAGTGAAGAAATTAAAATAATAATAGATAATAATTCACCTCTCCGGGTATCGAACCCACAATCATCACCTTACAGTCATACTCTTGTGCCCCAGCACCATGACATAATATACAAAAATATACTAAGTAGTAGAAACATAATTTTATCACATAAAATATTTGTTAAGTACTCGGTGCTAACAATTAGAAACATGCTCCTTTAATAAGAGTCCATGAAAGTATTTGAGCTGAGTACACACGGAAACTCATTAAGTAATTACTCAGTTAAGAAATTTAAGTTTCCCAACTTATTATAGCGCAGGCATTTCGGGCACTTTGAGAGTTTATCTTAGAAAATTTAAGTTTTGTTAAATGTTTTAGCATAAAGTTGTTGTTTAAAATTTTTGGTCATAATAGTAGCTTTTTTTTGTCACATTTTATTAAGTTTTTATTAACATGTAGTAGCATTCAGTATTTCTTATTTGTAAAGCATAGTTTTTATAATATAATATTACATATTCGTTAACAATTTTTTTTTTACAAATCAATTCGTTAACTCACCGTGGCACAGTGGGCCAGTTTCATACATACTCGGAGTAATGCATTCTTTTAAGTTTTCCGCTCTGACAAGGTAAACTGTGGTGTTAAGTTCCGCCACTTCATATGCAATGTCTCAAACAGAGGATGAAGTGTCGTGACAGTGACGCTAGATAGGAATAAAGATGAAAAGAAAAATCGAACGCACAACCGTCACGTTTACATTCAGACTTAAAAATCCATACAAAAATAAAATAAAAAAAATTATAAACATAGAGAAATATACCAGGTATTTTTTTTCGTAATAACATTATACATCATATTCGACCTGAATTTTGAACATCAAAAGCAGTTAACCACTTTGTTACAGAAGTGACACCCGACAGGTGCACGCAGAGCATTCTATTAAACGTATTGTCTACTTATACGTACTCGTAGGTGTAGGTACTTACTAGGTGAGGATAGTGCGGGCTTCTAAGCTTTGTAGCTTCCGAAATATGTAGAATTAAATATCTTTTATTATTGTGATAAAGAAATGATAAACATTTTATTCAGCTTTATGCTATATCCAGAATATATCTGGATAAATAGAAGGAGCCCAGTAGAGGAACTAAACATCGCACTTTCTTCGACACCAAAGCGAAGCAAAACCCACAACCTACACCCTGAAACCCACAACCTGTCGCGTTTACGCCACACGCTTATGCTCTGCTTATTAATTGGTATTTTGTATGCATATATACGTAATATATTTATTTCATTTCGTTGAATTTAGACCTCACAATTTTACTGTATAGATTTTTCCTAATACTTAGTACATATATAATATAGTGTTAAAACACTCCGTTGCCTTCTTTCTTCTCAATATTCGAAAGTTTGTGCGTGTTGCGAGTGGCGTAACTTAACGTTTTTTTTCTTGTTACCAAAGCGATAGATGAAAATTATTCATTCTTCGATGAGGGGATCCATCCGACAATAGTTGCGTGTAGAGTCACGTAGAGGCACTGTGCCGTAGCCTACGCCTCCTTCTACTGAAGAAAATAATAAATGATTTATTATTGCAAATCTTCACTATTACTATTATAAATAAATAATCTGACTGGTTGCAATGGCTATCGATTCGGTTTCCACTCACGCAAAATATTATTTTTATAACAATTTTGTTTAATTGATCTTGTTAGATAAGTTAGACAAAGCTGGGAAGTATCCAGAGTTATTTTTTTTTATTAAAAAAATATTTAAAAAAATATTGAATTATCATCTTAGTTAAACAAAATATCACCAATTAAATAATTAACTAATTTGTTATAATATAACGATATTAATATTTTCGAAGCCATGTAAAGATATCGTAGCAGTGAAAACCACATGGCTTAGCGACTGAAGATTATGCAAAAAATAAAGACGCTATAAAATTTTATACACGTACTCCTACATACTAAGTATATGCTCGGATTTTCTCTCGGGAGAATGAGTTATCATCATTCATTTCCTTGCTGTAACAAGACAAAGCGCGGCGTTGGCTTCCAATACTCTACTCACAATGTCTTGAAAATTGATCGAAAAGTGGGGGACGTTGTGTCTTAGCACTAGGACGGTGTATTAGCACCCTCTGACTGCCCTGGTATTTAACATGCCCTGGTATTTATAAGCGTGATACAGCATGTAAATAAAAAAAAGGCACTCGGTGCATATACGTACGATATATAAGAGAAACGTACAGCTAACCAAAATATTCTTATTCGTGGGTTCGAATCCCACTTCATTTAAAATTTTACCTAAACAAAGATATGTTTTAATTTAAACCATTCTTGATATCAAAATGTTTTTAAGACAAAGTTGCACTAAGTCCTTTATCGTTACTCACCGGTTGAGCCAAGGGTTGTTATATTTTTGCTCGAGCGGATATTTCAATTGGAGCGCTATTTGAATAACTTCCCCTCCTGATGGAACGATGATTGATTTCTGTTTGCATTGAGGGTTGATCGCAATTTAATATCTTATTGTTAATATACTTAGAATATGTGGGTCATATTTATTGTGGAAGTGGTAACGGGTTCGATAGAATAGGTTTGTGTTTAGCGTTGGTTAGTAATTATTGTTTTAGTTTGCTCTTTTTATTAAAAATAGAAAAAAGATTATTTTTTTTTCACGCTTTATACCGTACATAACAGTGTAAACAGAGGCACTTAGAGTTAGAATACTCCGTTTTCCACTTTCCGCCTAATTTTCGAGACAATGCCTGTTCATTTACAGTTATCAACGCTACGCTTGTCACCATATCGAGAAATATAATGGAAATAACTCAATTCCCCGAGTGGAAATCGAACATAAAACCATCGCTTTTATTGTCAAACGGCCTACTTAATATTAAATTTATTACAACAACAAATTCCATCTACCACATATCCCTTCCACAATCCACGCTCCATGTCATTGTTTAATAGAGCCGTGTTGGCTCTGAGTTTCGCAGTTGTTAATTATTGTAAACGCCTCAGCTATTGTTTTGTTTGAACTTGTATTAAACTGAACTAAAGTCAAATAATGCTGATATGAATTTCGAGATACAATATTGTATTGGGTATTGGTTCTATGTTATTGTTGGGTGCTGTTTGTGGTTAGTTTTATTATTGGAGAAGCTATATCTATGTATTTAAATTAAATAATTAACTATGGAAATTGAATTAAAATTAAATCAGCTTCACACTGTACCCCGCAGTCAGTACGGCAGGCAGAGGGAACCTAGTGTTAAGACACTTTGCGCCAAATTCCGTAGCGATTAAATAAAAATATTAGTTTAAAGAAATATATAATTTCCTCAAATGGGGATCAAACCCACAACCAGTTGCGTTTACAGTCATACACATATTTCCTTGCGCCACGACTGACCATTATAAAATTAACAATGAAATAAAACAATATTATTTTGTTATATATTGGCCACATATTGGGGCAGTTGTAAAGTTTCATTTTTGGATCAAAATTTTATAAGATGGAGTAAAACCACCTAAAACCACCACCACCACAAATCACCTTCTAAATATGGGTCAATATTTCTCACAATAGATGGTAATAGAGATCATATCTTGCTTAATTTTAAAAACATCTGTCGACCTCTCCTCTCATGACCGTAACGTATGAGAAATAGTACAATATCTTTGAGAATGTAAGTGCAAGACATTTTCCTTTATTATTTAATAACAATTGATGAAGTTAACACTATTACCTTAAAAGTGAGTGATAAAAGTATGTAGTTATAAATAATTTGTCATTGGTTTATTAATGGAACCGAAAATTTTACATTTATTAATTGGTTTATTAATGGACCCCGCTAATTTTACATTTTAGGTATATCTATTATAAGAAATAATTCAGATAATATTTTATATCAATAATATTTAAAAAAAATTAAGTCAGCTTCACGGCGTATCCTGCACGCATCAAGTAGGTGTAGGAAACCTAGTGTTAAGACACTCCGTTCCCCACTTAATCAATAATATCATCGGGCTTAATAAAATTTAAGTTAGTATTCACTTAAGCTTTACAATTTACTTAAGTAATGAATGAAACCTATAACCGTAGAAGGGCTACATTGCTTATTTGTAATGGGACACACGGCTATTGTAACATGTAGATGTACTTCGTAAAATATATAAAAACATTGTTGTAAAAATGGCAGATGAGAGAACCTAGTGTTAAGGAACTCCGTTTCTAATCTCCAATGAATTATAGAGTTGCGCTTTGAGAGCCAGAACTCAATGCCGCGTTTTGTCTACCAGAACGGGAAAAATACGAATTGAACCTCCAATCTCCAAGCTTGTAGTGAGACACTATCCCACTAAAATATGTTGTATTCTTGTATGTTTGCTAAGGCCGGTCGTGGCGCAGCGGCACGAGGTGTGACTGTAAAACCGACTGGTTGTGGGTTCGATCCCCACTCGAGAAGATGAAATATTTACTTAAATTTATATTTCCATTTCTTCGCTCTGGTGTCGAGGTGAAGCGCGGCGTTGAGTTCTGCCACTCAACACGCAATGCCTCCAGAATTCGGCAGAAAGTGGGGAACGGAGTGACTTAACACTAGGTTCCTTCTGCCTACCCTGCTGTGTGCGGGATACAGCGTGAAGCTGATTTATTTATTTATTTTGTATATTTGCTTATGATAAATGACATTAAAATAATGCTTCATTAGGTATCTCTTGTGTTCATAAGTCGTAAAATTAATAAAATAAAATATTTTATATTTTTATTTCTTCGCTCTGGTGTCTAGAGCCAAGAGCTAAATTTCAATATACAAGCAAAGGAAATTTTTATATGAGCTACAAAACAAAAATATATACATACAATATGTTTCGTTAGCCGATCTCTTATCGAATTTAGATTTTTAACTTACCACTTACAAGAGCGTCCGTATGTGAGTGAGTGCGTCACTCAAAGAAATAATCACATTAGTGTAATTTCTGTGCAAGGCGGAAAGTTTGTCCATTAGACCATTATTGATGGGTTTTAAATTGCATCGTCCCCGTAGGGACAGGGCGACGGTTGATAGAGTGACAGGGCTCATATTTTTGATTCATGATTTAAGAAACACCTTATTTATCTGTATTTTAAAATCGCTTCGGATAAAACTAAGTAATTCAAATTATTGTGATTTTAAATCATTTAGAGTTAAAAATAATGGTTAATTAGCTACAAATCTTTCTATTTTTATATATTGTATGTCTATATTATATCATTTATTTAGGGACTGTGTGAGAGTTGATAGGTAGCAATATTATATCCTGCTCGTGCCACCATAGTCTCAAATTATAGAAGATTCTGCAAGTAGCAATCTTGACAAGAATCGTATGTTTTATTTCGAAGTGTTTAAAAAAAATCAACTAAATGAAGACATCGAGTAACAACAACCTTTTTATGATGATAATTTTTTATGCTACAAAACCAGATATGGATATATTTCTCTTTATAAATACCTTATGGTATTGAAATTATTATACATATATAAATGAAATGATTTGAAATTGTGATATATGCGTACAGAAACTTTTAGACTTAACCCTTAAAGGCTACAAGCTTAAAGGCTTGGTGTAAAACACCCATATACATTTGGTTTTTATTCGTTAAACTCTTTAATTTAAGTCACAGCGCTTTGCAACATTGTTTATCCTCCTGAATTGTGTGTAGCCCTTGAACGCGCGAGAGAAGTGGTTGTTCTCACGTGCAATTTTTACCACACGCTTGCTTGGTGGGTGTATCTACACCCATAATAGTCATAGAGCTAGATTATATATATATTAGACAGATAGAGCTATTGATTAACAACGTAATTGTTGACCTTTCTTACGATTTTTATTGAATTACGCATGGAAAATAGAGATTTAGCATGCATAATGGGGATAATTTTTTGAATTATGAGTCCACGATAGTAGTAGGAACTAGTATCTACCAAAATTTGAAATTAAAGCTGTACTAGCATCTGTCGACGAGCCGACTGACGACGAGAATTTATTAGAAGAAGATGTTCATCAAAATGATCTCCAAAGTGTGGACGATTAAGAATAACTTCTGTCTTATCTCTACGAGAACACTTTGTAAATGAAAGTAGAAAAAAATATATTTGAAAATAACTGAGAAACTAAAAGTTCCCTAAGAATTTTAATTTCTTTTTTGTTACACTTGTGAGGAAAAACATGGTTTTTAAGGGTTAATAAAATAACGAAGGTTTGGGTCTACTGTTCTACTATTGGTCCTTTCTTTATTATTTTTAATACATAATATACAAAATAAAATGATCACATCATCAAAATTAAAATGTAGAATCCGGGATTTTACAAGTATTACAGGTTTTGCTACCTGCATCCGTGTCATCGCATTTGAAACGGTGCCAGCCCGCAATCGTGATATGTAGGCCAAGTGCTTGCGCCAGCTTACATCTAGTATTGTAAACGTGAATAAATTATAATTATAATTTATTATTTTATGATACGTTATGGAAATAGAATGAATTAAATGATTTATTATTATTATAAATGTAAGCTGTGGCCGTCGTAACGCAGCGGCACAGTGTGTGACTGTAACGGTTGTGGGTTTGATTCGCACTCGACGGATGCTTTTTTAGTTTCCTCGCTGTAGGAAAAAGATGAAATGAATCGTAAAGAAAGTGATGAACAGAGTGTTTTAACACTCTTTTACCTTCTTTCCTCGGAATTATAAGGCAGGCATAGCGTGAATTTAGCAACTACTTTAGAAAATAGGTATAGGTGTAAAAGTATCGCATAAAATAGTAAAAGTCCACATAGAAATATATTAAAAGATTCCAGCTATACGAGTCCTTGCGGGCGTTAGCAAAGCCTTTTTACCCGATATTTGTCAGCAAACCTGTCCCACGATCAAACAACATATCCGATGGAATATTTGCTTGCCACCAGACATTCCTGTACTGTTTTGGTCCAAATATTTGTTATTTTTTTTAGCATAAACACTTTTTTAATTGAATTATTTTAATAGTTTTTTTAGCTTTATGCTGTATCCTGCACAGAACAGGGTAGGCGGAGGGAACATAGTTTTAAGACACTCAACCCGCGCTTTGCGTCTACACCACAGTAAAGAAAAAAAAATATTTCATTTCCTCGACTGGAAATCGAACCCACCACCTGTCGCGTTTACAGTTATATGCTTGTGCCCCTGCACAAATTTTAAAGTAGACAGTTTTGAACAAGTTGACATATGAGTTAGCAGTATATTAATTATATCAAGCAAGCAAGTTCACAATAAATTACTTATACGCTGTATCCCGCAAACAGCAGAGAAGGCAAAGGCAAACTATTTTTAAAACACATGGAGTGTTTTGTAATTTGAAATTTGGCATTTTAATTTGAAATCTGAAATACAATAATAAAGAAAATCAGCTTCACACTGTACCCTGCACAGTAGGGAGCGGAGGGAACCTAGTGCTTAAGATACTGCCTTCCCCACTTTCTTCCGAATTCTAGTATTGCGTGCTTAGTGGCAGAACTCGCGCTTTGCCTCGATAATAGAGCGAAGAAATGAAATATATAAATTTAAATAAATATTTCATTTCCCCGAGCGGGGATCGAACCCACAACCAGTCGCATTTACAATCACACTTTGTGTCCCTGCGCCACGACTGGCCTCCATTATAAATTTAATATTTTAATTTTAATTTCATATTTATCGCTGTAAGTTGCTACTTTGTACTCAGGTAAAAATAAGATCGTAGTGTTGAGAATATTTTCACTTTTCTGCCCCGCTGAGCCGTATTCCATGAATACATAGCGGAAAGTTTAAAAGTAGGAATCATCCGGCGATACAGTTCGTACAACACTAACCTGTTTTGACTTTATTTTTATTTTTAGTACCTTCACGGTGTATCCCGCATACAGCAGGGAAAAAGGGAATCTAGTGTTAAGACACTCCGTTCAAGACAGTCGTTGCTGAATGGCAGAACTAAACGCTACGCTTTAACGGAAATTCATATATATTACACCCTCTAGTTTTTAATAAACAATTTTTATTTAACTTTAAATTATATTGTTAATTACGATTAGTGATTATTTTAAAAGGAGGTGTCTGTCTTTATTTAGTCTTTCGTATAGTGGTCACGCTTAAAAAATAAGTAAAATAAAATAAAATTTGACATAATTTTATTTTAGTTTGGTCAAAGCCTTTTATTTTGTGTGTTTGCGCCATATACATATACATATATTTTTTCTTGATTATTTTCATTTACAGTGGAACTAGAAATATGTAAAAAGACAACTAACCTTATGATCCTAATGAAAAATAAGATGAACTCATAATACTTGTATATATTGCTAATGAGGCCAGTCGTAGCGCAGGGGCACAAAGTGTGACTGTAAAATCGACTGATTGTGGGTTCCATACTCGACGAGACAAAATATTTATTTAAATTTATATTTCCATTTCATCGCTCTGGTGTCGAGGCAGAGTTCGGCGTTGAGATCCGCCACTCAACACGTAATGTCTCTAGAATTCGGCGACAAGCGGGGAACATTAGATTCATTTTGCCTATCCTGCTGTGTGCGGGATACAGCGTGAAGCTGATTTATTTATTTGATTTTATTTATATATATTGGCACTATCTTATATCCACAGAAGATATAGTCCAAGTTAGTTCTTATATAAAGTTGTTTCAGCACAACTAATATAGACGTTTTAGTATCGCAGCTTAAGAAAATCGCGTGGAATACAACATTGTAGGTGACTCTCTTACATCAAAGGTATTATACGGTTAGCTAAGTTAGCCTTAAAACCCGTAATAGCTCTCTAAGTTGCCAAGTAAAGCCTAATTTACTGCCCCATTTACTGTACAATGTTGCCATTATTGGCCACAATGTTGGCCCATCATAGTTTTTTAGACAGATTATAAATAGATTGATTATAAGATTTACTGGTTCTAAAGAAATAAGAAGAAATAGTATATCTAAAATATTTAAAAAAATAAAATATTATAATATATTTATCTGTCTGTCTGTCTATATAGTAGATACATAATTTAAAAGTATAAACATTTTGCAATATGATTTAATTCATCTGAATAAGATTTTGGACTGAACGCCTTATATAATATGAATTATGAAGAAAATCTATACGATTGAAAATTAAAGTTTTTTGTTTGTTCAGCATAAGCATAGAGCGCTAACTTCGAGATCAAGATTATAGCAATTTAGACTACAATTCTGGTAGTGCATTGTACGTGAACCAATTCAAGGAGGCGATTTACTTCCTTAAAGTCCAACTCGTGCGATAACACTCGAGTGCGATAGCTTGAAAGGATTACTATAGTAATTAGATTAGA
The DNA here is from genome assembly GCA_013421005.1 of Heliconius erato x Heliconius himera. Taxonomy (NCBI): domain Eukaryota; kingdom Metazoa; phylum Arthropoda; class Insecta; order Lepidoptera; family Nymphalidae; genus Heliconius; species Heliconius erato x Heliconius himera. Next base: position 28,755 of record JAATLQ010038422.1, on the reverse strand, counting down.
ACGTCACTGTTGTAAACTTTTATTCGATTTTGAAGCTTTGAAAGCTCAAATTGCAGTTAAATTTAATTGTATTGTTTATTTCGTGGTGTTTAGTTCTGCTATTAACTTCTACTCTATATGTTTTTAATTGTATAAACAAAATATAATATAACGTGATTATATATGTTGCGCGGCGTTGAGTTCTGCCACTCAACACGCAATGCCTCCAGAATCCGGCAGAAAGTGGGGAACGGAGTGTCTTAACACTAGGTTCCCTCTGCCTACCCTGCTGTGTTCGGGATACAGCGTGAAGCTAATTTATTTAATTTATTTTTATTTTATTATATATGTAAGCAAAACCGCATGAATATTTTTATTAGTAACTAGCGGCCCGCCCACGGCTTCGCCCGCTTAAAATACATGATTATTGATTTAAGCAGAATTGATTGACAACTATAATAAAAAAAAATAACTATAATAAAATAAATAAGTTAATATTTCATCTCCTCGAGTGGGGATCGAATCCACAACCAGTTGATTTTACAGTCACACTTCTTGCCGCTGCGCCACGACTGGCCTTGTTTACTTTATTGTATAAAATATTGTATAATAGTGCTTCAAAAATATATATTTTTATCAACAGTCATATAATCAAGACGTTTCGAATGTCATTCTTTAGCCAGGGTCATACCAGTACGCGCGATTGCTATGTAATATTCGCAGGCAAAGTAATGCCTTGAGTTCATTCCAATGACGATAACTTTTTTTTTAATGAACCGATTTTGATGAACCAAACTTGAGAACCTAAATTGAGTTAAAACAAAGCAATTGGTGAAATTTTCAAGTAAATCGGTTCAGTAGTTTCAGAGAAAAATGCGGACAACAATATGTCGACAGACAGACAGACAGACAGACAGACAGACAGACAAGAAATTCAAAAAAGATCTTTTTGCTTTCTATTAGTCTTTTTAAGTGTCCCTCTATCCATTTCAGTCAAAATTACTAAATGTACAGACAAAATATTTTTACTGTCTTATTATATATAGAGATTAAATAAATAGACAAGTTTTTTTTAAGAAAACGTGAATATAATATAAGAATCCTTAAACTGAAGATTAGGCTGCTAATACGTATCTTAAAAGATTTAACTTGTCTATTTAAGCTTGGCTTTAACGAGATTCTAACATTTAATGATATGACCGAAAAATATAGAGAGCTCACAGTGTAGTCAGTAAAAATTATTTTTTGTAACGGAACTTACTTTTGTGGTTAATAATTAAAAAATACAATTTTTTTATTTTGTACTGTCACTATTATTTTTTATTTTAGTGTCTCTTAAAGTTAAGTTGAACTGAATGCCGTACGTAAATGAAATATTTAATTAAATTCAATATTAAAATCCTAATAAATCTAATAATTGAAATGTAATATAAGTCGCACTTGTAACGAGATTTAATATTTTCATTTCCTGGCTCAGTTCCACTATTCAGCACGCCACGCCTACCGAATTCGGCTGAAAGTGCGGAACGGGAGTATCTTAATGGAAACGGAGTTTCTTAATAATAGGTTCCCAGGTTCCATCTGCCTACTCTGCTATAGGTTAAAAAAAAACTTATAATGAGTAAGAAATTAATCCACTTTGCCACAAAAAATTTGAACGATAGTTAAACAAAATATTTAATTATTTTCACTTATCACAACTAACGAAGTTAAACAATTAAGATGGATAAGATTTAGAGCTGTGAAAAATTATTATTATTTGGGTATATACTTACAACGTTTGGGAAGCAAAATAAAGTAAAGTGTTTATGGATGGCCATCATGCTATGTGAATGTCCATTTGCATGACGGTACATCGTTTGATCAAAGTTACTGGTGGTGCAATTTATAAGAGGACATAATATAGTTCTTTGATTTTCACGATTATTACACATTTTAAATGAAACTATTTTAGCCGGATTAATCGCGTATATTTTGTACTTTTATACATTTTTGGAAACCCGACGTTTCGAACACTTTGCAGTAGTCCGTGGTCACGGGTAGACTGAGGTGGCATTCGTCTGTTTAAAGGCATTCGTTTAAAATTTCTGGTTTCTGGTCAACGCGACTGGTTGTGGGTTCGATCCTCACTCGAGAAAATTAAATATTAAATATTTAATTTTAAATTTTATTCTTTCGTTCTGGTGCCGAGGCAAAGTCTGAATACGTAAAGAATATTTTTATGCATTTATAGTGACACTTATTTATTATTCATAATATAATTTTAACATATAGAAATAATAAAACAAGCCTATTATTGTGGTGGTTTCGAAATATCACGCGTGACCATTACGTACATACATACATACATATGTATGTCGGGTGCTTATAGCATCTTTATATTGGACTATCGACCCACGAGCGGCTGCGCCCGATTTATCTAATTATAATATTATTGTCAAATTATACAAAATCTTTACATAAATTGTAGCCTATGTGTTATTCTGATAAATACGCTATACAACTGCAAAGTTTCATCTAAAGTAGTTCGGTAGTTTTTGCTTGAATGTTACATACTTTTACATTTATATTATTAGTAGAATATATTTATGTTTGAAATGTCAGCCATTAGGAAAAACTCTTAAAAAAATATAATAAAAATTTATTAATTTTGTACCACAAAATAATCGCCAATATTACTTCAAGTTTCTAGGTTTACGACTTTATAACGACGCGCTAACCAGTGAAATATGCGTCGGGTATGTGTCGCGCTATATTGTATTAGTGCCGGCTTGTTTAGAAAAATGTTTTTTTCTTTTTTTCCTTTAGTTTTTCAATTGGGGTTAATTAGTTTAGTAGAATATTGGACGTTTTCATTTCTATATTATTAAATTTTCATATAATTGCATTTATTGTAATTGATTAAACAAAAGTTAAAATTAAACAAAAGTTTAATCAATTACAATAAAACAAAGGGGAACGGAGTGTCTGAACACTATGTTCCCTCTGCTACCCTGATGTGTGGAGGGATACAGCGTAAAGCTAAAAAAAATATGTTACACCCATTCTTGAAATGACAGCATTAATTATTACTATTATGCATAACTTCAGCTAAAATCTTGCATTACTACAATGTAGTACCTGGTGGTGGTGCATTCGACAAGTCCACCTTACTGTGTATACGTGTATGTACCTCACATGCTCTTGACAAGTTTCTTAAGCATAACGTATACTTGGGGTTTTTGAAGCTATAATTCTTTTTAGCGGAGAATGGAGTGTTCAGTAATAGTCTAAATAGAGAAAGAATAAAAATAATACATGTAAAAAATTAACAATAATGGAAAACTTATATAAATTTGAACCTAGTGTTATTCGAACCCTCGCAATTGGAAACCGTCTAAGTTCTCTGACCATTAAGCTGTACGCTCCTATTAAAGTTATTCAAAATTTTTAAACAATTTTTAATTATCTTTTCATATAACAATATGCAGCATCTTTGTAAGGCGGTTTATGTAGATCATTTGGGAAGAGAGAATAATTTTTTAAACATTTTTTAAAGTGTTATTCCACACTTAGGAAAGAAAAATACTTACCAAACCTGGTCGGTTTCCAGGAGGCGCAGGTTCGAGTCCCGCTACGTTCAAATTTTTATACATTTTCTAAATAAGTAAGAGAGAATAATATTAATAAAAAAATTAATATATTGCAGCAGTTTTCTATTTATAGAAATTTATATGCAATTCATGCTCCAGCCAGGTACAAAGGGATGTGTAGAGGTGGTAGATACTAATATTTTATCAACTTGTGGACTATCGTAATTTTCGGGGTCTAATCTTCCTCTTAATCCTACCTACAGGGATTTTGGACGTCTTAAGGTCTTGTGTCTATTTACTAACATATTGTGTTTCCAGTAATGTTACGCTGAATGCTACGTTTATACATATATAAGTAGATGACTGCTTTATGCATAGATGCATTTTTAGGGTTCCATAGTCAAATGGCAGAAATAGAACCCTTGTAATTTTGTCATGTCAGCATGTTGGCTTAAAAGATATGGAATGAATCTATAAAAATAACTTTTGGTCGAATTGAGAACATCCTCCTCCTTTTTGAAGTCGTTTATTGCTTTTTTAAATGAGGCCAGTTGTGGCGCAGGGGCACAAAGTGTGACTAAAAAACCACTGGTTGTGTCAAGTCAAAGCGCGGCGTTGAGTTCCGCCGCTCAACACGCAATGCCTTCAGAACATGGCTGAAAGTGGGAAATGGTGTGTCTTAACATTAGGTTCCCTCTGCCTAGCCTGCTATGTGCGGGATACAGCGTGAAGCTGATTTTTGTTTTAATTTCCTGCTACGGAATTCTTCGTAGGTAAGTCCCACTCACTTTTGGCCGAATTTTTATTTTAGTTTAACTACAAAAACAATATCACTAGAAATAAAAAGCATAGTATATTTTTAATTATCTCTTAAATTTTAACTTATCACTTTTTATTACGCTGTTTTTTTATTAAAAGAGTGCAGTATTAATTATGAAAAAAAACTGATTGAATGTGAATGAAATCTAAATTATTATGTGATTGATAAAATTTCTGAAATTTAATAACGAATACACCAATGTCCAAAAAAAAAAGTTTTAATATTGTAAGAAGAACGATGGATGTCGACAGACCCCAAGCCCTTAAAAAACATTTTCTTCTATAAAATCTATTGTTTTTTTAATTTTTATAATATTAATTAAAAAGATGTGAAGCCTTCAACCGTGGGATAGATAAAGCGCTACGTTTAATTAAAATTGAGTGTATCAAACCCTAGATTATCTCTAATTTCCTAATTCTACGTATATAAAAATATATAAATAATATTATTGCACATTTCAACCGGCCAGTGCACGTTTCACCTTACAAGTCAACTATCGAGGTCGAAGTTGTAGATTAGGGAAACTTCGGCAGACTTCAGTAAACTTGAACCGGTGAAAATGAAAACAATGCAGATAAAGGAAAACTGAAATTGGTTTATTTCAGACAGACCACCACATACATGATGTAGTGCTTTATTATAAGTCTGAAGCTAAAGCCTTAGTTATCTTTGTTTCTATTTGTAATTCTTCATTTCTTTGTAATTCTTTATTTTATTATTGAATTCGTCGTGGTGTAGCTGTACGGCGTCTTACTACTATTATAAATCCAACTTTTGTTTATTCGATTTCAATTCGGAGAATGAAGAAGAATTTGAATTTGCGGTAAATTAATTCTTAGTTGAATTATCAAATTATCATTTTCTTTCGTTGCTTTCTTATATTTTTGGAAAATATAAAAGAATCCATTGTCACGTCTTCGAGGCACAGTGGAGTTGCATCTGGTTGTAAAATCGATGTTTGCGCGATCAAATTTCACTCGGGAGAATTAATTATTTTCATTTCTTCAGAACAGAGAAGAGACAATAAAAGAACAAACACAACATTGTCTTGACACTAGAAATTCTGAGCATACTCTGCTACCTATATGTGCCGAAGACAGAAGTGTGACGCTAAAAAAGACATAAATAAATTACAATCTGGCATTCCTACCAATAATCCATGCACATGTCCTCCCTATTTCGTAACCAATTACCATCCTATCAAGAAGAAATTAAATCCAACGTAATCGACCAGACCAGACCAGACCAGACCAGGGTCCCTCACAGGCTACCTAATTCAGATTGCATTTTGCGGCGCGTCTAAACGGAATATTGAATGAGTTTATAATGATTTGCATCTAGTTAACGGTCTCGTACTTTGCCGCTTAGCATTTTATATACAAAGGAGGTTGGGACCAAACTTTTGAGTAGATACGAGTATAACATGGTCATGAATTTTATGATTTTATATATTGTTATTGTGTGTTATGGAGATATTTAGTTTATAATTTATTATTTCATTATATTAATAATTTTATTATAATATCTTAATAATTCTTTTTTTCAAAAAAAAATGGTACTATAGAAGTGCGTGTTCAGTGGGGAACCTTAACGTCATGTATATACTTAATTTTTATGTTTGTGTGCTATTTCTAAAGAAGCATAGAGAAGATATCAAATAGTATAAAAATATAACTGTTGTTAGCTGTTAGCTTATTAAAAGCTAAATTTTACCAAGAAAATATCACTGGAACAAATATATTTCGTTGTAATAATATAATTGTAGTAACATAGTATATCGAAAAAAAACGATTAAAATTATATTAAAAATTAAAAACAAAAAAAAATCTTTCATATCATATCAAAATTGAAGCAAACAGGAACTCTCGTGTCTGCTTAAAAACCTACGTAACCGCTCGGTCTGGTATACGGATATCCGTTTATTTGGCCGGGTAATTCCATCCGGGCGAAGTACTCAGAGACTTAGGGCTTTCCCCAATATTTACCCGGGCTGCCGAAATATGAGATAATGTATTTGAACTGCAATATGAACAGATTGAAATAACTAAAGGTTTTCATTGGAAATTTATTTGGAGTAAGATTATATTAATAAAGTTTATCCAGTTTTCGGTTGTGGAAATTTTATATTGAACTTTGTCAGATTTAAATTAAACATTTGTTTTTTTTACTTGACTTCTTATTTAGCTTTTAGGATTACGGAAATACTCTATGGATTTTGATAACGCGGCGAATTAAATTGACAAAATTGAGTTTGGCACAAATTTTCTGTGAAATGAACTAAATAATATGTACAATGATTATAGTATTTTATAAAATACCTACATAATTTAAAAAAAATCCCTTTAATTGTATTATAAATAATCAGTTTGTGACAATATTCATAACTCTATGTCCTGGAGAAATACCCTGTAGGTTTGATTATGCGGCGAATTTTATACGAAATGCACCAAAAACTATACATTATCAAAAGCTAGTATTTTTTGATTGAGTTGACTTAGATATTTGGTTTTTTTTCCGTTTCATTGTATATATAAAAAAATTATATTATTTTTAGCATGATACCTCCACAAGAACTGGAGATAAATGTCACATAGCAAGGGTTCCATTTATTCCTTTTTAATTATGGAGCCCTAATATATGAACTATTGACCGTAAAAAAGATAAATTTGTCTTAACTTCCTAATGTATCATTACTGTCGAGAATTGATGAGACTGTTGGATTTTTGTTTTTATTTTTTTATTAATGTTTGAAATCGTTTGAATTTAACTTAACCAAATTGAATGTTGTTTATAAAATATATATATTTAATTCACGAATAAGAAGATTCCGTGGCTTAATTATAGCCGCAGTAACTAAGATATTAACAAGTCAAGTTCCCATTGCTTAAATCTGCAGGGATCTGTTTTTTTATGGAAACTTATATTTAAGAATGATACATGATAGTAGAATAGATTACACTAGGGTTGCCTAGAAGAATCCTGCCGCAATCACCTTTAATTAAATTGTCCTGCGTTTTTGGAGAAAATTGAAAATTTGTAGGGATCAGTTTTTCTAATGAAACTTATATTTAAGAATAATACATGATAGTAGGATAGATTACACTAGGGAGTAAAGAGTAGACAACTAATTGATATTTACCGACTCCTGGTCATAAACCGTAAATAATATTAGTCGGCATTACTGTCGGAATTTCTTTAGAGTTTATTTTTGCTAAATTACTTTTTTTATTATAATTCTATCATTCTATTCTATTTTATATTATATTTATATAAGTTGCGTAAGAAAAAAGATAATTGCGGCAAGCGTTATCAAAGCAAACGAGCAGAGGACGAAGAGAGAGACAGTTTATTATAAATGTAATTTTCCATATTTTCTTAATTAAAAAAAAAAAAAATTAAATTAGCTTCACGCTGTATCCCGCAGACAGCAGGGTAGGCAGAAGGAACCTAGTGTTAAGACACTCCGTTCCCCACTTTCTGCCGAATTCTGGAGGCATTGCGTGTTGAGTGGCAGAACTCAACGATAAAAAAAATATCCGCAATAATTGTCATCGTTCATTATCTTAAGGAAACATTATGTAATTAATACCTTATAATAGATCAATATTTGTAAACATTTATTTAATTAGATAATTTAGTCGTTTTAAATTTTTTTATTTTTTATTTTTGGTAAATTGTAATTTAAATGAGTATTAGTATTTAGAAAATAGATTTAGCAAAGACTTAATATCATGAATTCATTATTTCACTTGAAAAATAAGGACGATTTTATCTTTAAATACTTTTCTGTATGTACTGAATATGATTAAAATCATCATTTAACAGATGAACAGCTAGAATAAACATTAATTTTAAGATTGACCTTCTATTATATAATATTTTACTTTTAAGTCAAACCGCACATTTCATCGTCTATTCTCAATCAAACGGAACCGGAATAAAATATTTCAAATTATGGCAACCTTTGCTTGCGGCAGTTACTTTCCATGTGTTTTAGTGATGAGAAAAAAATAAGCTTTAATTTGATATATAATTCATTAAAAAAACATATGAGTGCAAATATTAACTTTAAGTGATGATAAGTGATGAACTGTTTAAACCAGGTAACCCTGGGCTTGCGGCAGACTGAGAGCTGGCAACCATTGTTTTTCCAATTCCTTATGCGATTTCCTTTCAAATGATGTGCGATTCACATAAAAAACATGTGAGTGCAATTTTCTGCAAAAACGAATTACGAAAAAGTTTAAAGGTGTTGCGGCAGGATTCTTCTAGGTAACTCTAGTGTGATCTATTATACTATCATGTATCATTCTTAAATATCGTTAAAGTTTCATTAGAACGATCCCTACAGATTTAAACAATGGGATCTCGACCTATAACTTAAGCCATAAGTACACCTGTTTAAGCCAAGGTTAATGTAGGTTGAAACTGTTATTGAAAATACGATAATTTTTATCTTTGGCTACCTTGAGACTTGCAAAAAATAAATATATAACCAGGGAATATTATATTTACTTTACATAGCAGGGTAGGGAACCCAAGAATCTATAGTTAGGATGTTCTGTTCGTCATTAAGACACTCCGTTCCGAAATTTCCGCTGAACTTTTGAGACATCGTGTGTTAAGTGGCGGAACTTAAAATCGCAATTTGCCTCGTTACCAGAGCGACGAACTGAAAATATTAAATATTTTAGGCCCCCGCATGGGAATCGAACTCACAACTATCGCTTTTATCTTGCTTGTACCTCATGATAAACTGTAAATGTATTAAATCGAAACCACTAACCTCGTGTATTATAATCATATATAGCCTTTTTTTAATAAATAGACACAACACAAAAAGAATATTTCGTAATAATTCCTAAGATTAGCGCATTCAACCAAACAAGCTCTAAAGTTTTAAAGTATTACTAGATATATATACTAAAATAATACAACCTACTTACCACTAATTAATAAACTTATATATTTGTGATATGTAAAATTTAGAACGTGACAAGTTAAAATACATCCCATTAAAAATTCAGAAATGCAACGACGAGCTCTGCGTTTTGGCAGTGGAAACATGTTTTACCATAATTTTACTTAGTCTTTGAGATTTTATAAATTAACTTAAAATGAAAAAACCAAACTCCGTACCGCTGAGGAGAACATATTTTCCATAATTTTTTTTTTGTTTAGTTTCTACATACATTGCATTAGAAGTGTTTCAGATCCACGAGGTATCCCGAATTTAAATTGTAATCTAAATGGCGGAACTTAACGCCGTCTTTTGTCCTGCCCGACTGGGTAAATGAGAGCAGTTCGAACCTGGTGATCGAACCAAAAGCCGTCGTGTTTACAGTGAAACATTCCCACAGCGCTACGATAGCCCTTCACAGACAATGGCTCCAAAATTTGCTGGAAAGTTGCGAATGGAGTGTCTTAACACTAAATTCTCTCAGAATATATGGAGAGCATTGTTAGTGATTACTGATTGATCATTATATATAGTAAAATTATCCATAAAATTGAATTCATATTGCATTTACAAAAATAAACCCCATTCTCAAAATAATCATAAAACAAAGTAGTAAATAAAAAGCTATATGAAAACACTTTAAGCTCTAATATCCGATCGGAATAAATCTGTCAATAATAACTTTACCCTTTTCTTTACACGTATCGAGCACGAGATGTTTGTGTAGAGTAAACTTGTAAACGTTTAAGTGTAGAGATGAGTAAAAATAGTTCAAAATATGTTTAGTTTTGTAAATTTAAAAGGTATTAAGTGTATGATATTATTATTTGTTTTTTTGTTGCTTCATGCTGCTTTCTGTATATAGCATGATAGGCAAAAGAAACTTAGTAGTAATTAAGAAGTTCCTTTTTCCACTTTCCGCTTAATTTTCGAGACATTGTGTGTTGTGTAGCGGAACTCAACGTCGAATTTTGCTCGCTTAAACTTAAACATTTAAAGTTAAAGTTTCTATATTAAATGCTTCTGGCATATAATTTCCGTAATTAATGTATCACTAATTTCAATTTCAATGTCTTTTCCATGAAACGACACTGTTTCGTAAACTTTTTTATTATTAAAACATTAAAATAAATTGAAATAATATGCAGATTTTATATAATTTTATAAATATTTTATAACTTGATACTTTTGCTTAAAGTAATTCAGTAAACACATTTCGAAACATAAATTTTATAAGTAAAGTAAAAAAAAATTAAAAGTTATTATATTAATTAAATTAAAAATGATTGTGTGAAATGCTTAAGTATATAAATAAATAGAATAAACATAGTAAAGCTAAGCTGGTCGTGGTGTAGGGGCGCGTGAACGTAAATGCGTCAGGTTATGGGTTCGATCCCCACTCAAGGAAATTATAGTTTCATTTCTTCGTCTTAATGTTCCGCCACTCGACACGCAAATTCTTTACGCATCAAGAATTTGGCGGTTAGTGGGGAGCATAGTGTCTTAACACTACCTCTGCCTACCCTGCTCCATTCGGGATACAGCGTGAAGCTGGAAAAACACCAGTAAACACGGCTGTACTTAAATCCAGCTATAAATAAACGTTTATTAAAAGGCGCATACTGCAAAAAACGGGTAGAAACTCAATATTGTCCGATATAACGCTAACGCTCGCAAAGCAAATTGCCGGGTTTGCGGGTTCGTTTTGCTCGTGCACGCTGTACATTGTGCAATGCATGTACGCGGACACTCGCACTGTATGGTGATAAATAAAAATTTTATTAAAAAACTTGTTAAACTATATTAAATTTACTGTGACGTTATTTGTTAATTGAGTATTTTTTTTTGTTGTTGTTTGCTTTTATGTGTTTTTTTAATGTTATTGGAATAAGCTAGTATATGTAGAGGGAGGCAGTGAGGGTCTAACTTAAGAGTTAGACCCTGTTGACCCTGTTAGCGTGTTAGTTAGCGTATCCATTCTCTTTTTTACACAATTTGTGTTGAGTATCAGTATCCAGTATATTTAATTATGTAGTGTCAAGACACTCTGCCATGCGCTTTCTGAACGTTTTTGATAAATAAATAAAATAAACTTGAGGCCAGTTGTGGCGTAGGGGCACAAAGTGTGACTGTAAATGCGACTGGTGGTGGATTCGATCCTTTGTGTCGAGGCAAGCGTATCGTTGAGTTCTGCTAACAACATGCAATACTTCCAGAATTCAGCAGAAAGTGGGAAACAGAGCATCTTAATACTAGGTTCTCGCTGCCTACCCTACTGTGTGCGGGATTTAAAGGGAAGTTTTGTAAACAAAATAAAAAATAATCGTGTCATAATCAAAAAAAATACACAATCAAAAAAAGGAAATAAGCACAAAACAATTCAAAACTTCACAAAAAAAAAAATTAACACACGACAAAGCGAAATCAAATAATGGAATTACGCTTCAAAAAAATTTATAGTGGACAATAAAAATAACTATAACTAAGTATAAAATTGCGAAAAAAAAAATGCAAACTGCAGTCGAGCGCGGAACTCAACATCACAACTTCATTATTCAATAGAAGTTCCTTTTTGAAAAATAAAAATAAGCAAGTGGAAAGTTTCCGACGACGTGCATACTCCACGCCCGTGTGAGTTTCTACAATTTTCCGTCAGAGCGCGTATTAAAGCTTGGGCTATGGTGGCCATCATTATAGCAGTTCACAGAAATATCTTCATTGATATTAGCTTTTTTAGCTTCACGATGTATCCATAGCGGGGTAGGACTTAGTGTTAAGACACTCCGACTCCAATTCTTTAAGATATTGCGTATAGAAGGGAAATGGAAATCAACGCAACACTACCTTGTTACCAGAGCGAGGAAAAGAAAATATTAAATATTTAATTCCCCACAGTCAGTCAGACAGTACAGTAGCAAGCTTGTGTCTCACGCCACGGCTTCTATATTTATATAAATAGTTTAAATTATTTCTAGCTGTAAAACTTAATCTAGGAGCTAGTATTAGTATTATTAGTATTAGTATTATTAGTTCTAGTATTTCAAAATTTGTTAGCTGTGTAAACAGCTCATAGTAATGGCTTGAATCGAATATGCAGAAATGAATTTGTTTTTTCTACAAGTGAGACCGAACTACATCTATTGTATTCTCATTCAAACACCATTTTACTGCATCACGATATCAAACACTTCATCTCGACATCAAATAAGTCGTAAAATAAAATTATCTAATGGAAATTCCATTAATCCCGTACATATTATGTCACCCTACTCCTAGGTGCATCCGTAGCGGACATGTATAATACAAAATATGGTAGTAATTATGTTTATGAGACTTCAATTCAATATGAAATGCACGAATGTTTGAAACATGTAGAAATAACATGAATAAAACAGTGTCATTTCATATTGTCGGAGCGTTTGTGCGTAAACTTTCAAAATACTACTAAAGTGAACTGTTTTTTTTTATATTTTCACAGAAATTAAACAGTTGTGGCGCAGTAGTACAGCCTCTGATAGTTAAAGCGATGGTCGTGGGTTCGAGGTCGTGTGAGTGTAAAATCAACTGGTTGTGAGTTCGTTCCCCACTCCAGGAAATGTAATATTTATCTACATTTACATTTTCATTTCTTCGCCGCTCAACACGCAATGCCTCCAGAACTCGGCGGAAAGTTGAGAACGGAGTGTCTTAACACTAGGTTCCCTCTGCCTACCCTGCTGTGTGCGGGATACAGCGTGAAGCTATTTTTTTACATACATATACATATATTCCAATACAACCAATCGATTCACCCATTCATTAACTTCTACTTGTTCCACTTGCCATTTCGCTTAAAGCGTATAATGAAACAGCAAATTCCACCTTATTAAGCTAGTTCATCCATCAGTGCCACGACTTGATTATTTATACATTCTCCACAGCGAGTAATCTACCCGGCAACTTGTTTGATGTATTAGAAATGAAAATATGTTACGCTTAAAACTTTTGTTGTTATTAGTTTAGAATTAATTGGATATTTTTGTGTGTTGCTAATCTAATGATAGAGGTTGTATACTGTTGTATATTTTTTTGTGTTGCTGGGTTTTCTATGTATTATCTGAAAATGGTTATTTTATTTAGATTGACGTCTTATACGGTAAATCAGGATAGGCAGTAAAGAATAAGTGGGGTAGAATAAAGAGAAAAAAAAGGGTGAAGGTACTCTATTCGACATTTCGTTTCAATTTAAGACAACACATGTTAAACTTATGCAAAACCAGACCGAGAGATTAAGATAAATCGATCTCTCTGACTGGGTATCAAAGCCACTATCTTCGCTATTTACTCCCTGACACTGTCTCACTGCGCCACAAAAAATGTGTGTATGATTTAAGTTAACGTTACTATGGCTTCGCCATTCAAATGCATTTTTAAATGTCTATTTTTTATTTTTGAATTTAAAATTTACAGTGCCGAGGTAGAGTATAGAGTTAATAAATTTATGGGGGGTATGTTTCTACATGATGCCGAAAATTTATGATGCATGTCAAATTGTTCATTAATACATTAAATTCTACGATGAATAGAGGAAGAGGCATATAAGTATGTAAATAAAGTAACTAACTATAACAAGAGGAAAGCGTAACTCCAAAAATATACTATAAGCTATATTTTAAAACTGTTAATTTATATTTGCAACGTATCTTTGACTAAAAGTGAAAATAATTGTATTAACGTAGCGCGAACGGTACCTAACGCAGAGCGGAAACACCGCTCCCTACAGACAAACTCAATTAATTCCCTTCGGGAGTGTTCAAAGCCTTTCAATTTTTACACCATTCTGGCTTCCTTCAAAGGACTTCGATATGACTGATTTGTGTTATTTCAAAAAATTATGTTTTAGTATATATAATTTATTTTATTTGACACGCTTAATTGGACTTAACAACTCAATATTTTTTTATTTGATGACTGTATTAAATCTTATATATGCATGTGTTTCCGTTTTACTATGTTTTTTGAGGCTGTTGCAGCGCAAGGGCACAAAGTTGGGACTGTAAACGAGACGTTAGTGGGCTCGATTCCTACTCGGGGAATGGAATATTTATTATTTTTATTTCTTCGTTCCTCTAACTATGCAAAGCGCGGCATTGGATTCTGCCACTCATTACGCAATGCCTCCAGAATTAAGGAGAAAGTGAAGAACGGAAGTATCTTAATGTGAACAGAATGTCTTAACACCAGGGTCGCTCTGCCTACCCTGTCATATTCGTGATACAGCGTGAATTTATAAAAATATACTGGAAAGAAAATATAGACGCCAGCAAATGTGTTCCATTCTTTCGCTGTGTGAATAGTCACAAAGCATTTCGTCAGTACGTTAGGAAATTTAAACATGCATATTGGTTCAAAAAAAAGAGTTTTGTTAAGACATATATTGCGTAGTAGGAGCGTTTGACTATAAAGTTAGTCTAAATAGACAGTTATTTGTATTTCCCTGCCTCGATAAGAAAAAACGAGGTGTTGAGTTTCGCCATGTAGTAATAATGTAAAACTAAAGAGTTTGTTTGTTTGATTGAGCGTGCTAATCTCAAAAACTACTGGTTCCATTTGAAAAATTCTTTTTGTATTGATTTATAATTAAGATAGCTCATTTATTAAGGCGGGCTATAGGTTATATTATAACATCACGTAATAGGAATGAAACAGCGGAAATATATTTTATTTTATTATTTTTGAAAGCTTTTCTTACGTGCGCTGCGTAAGCGGTGAATATAACGCAAAAATTATGTATTATGAAAGTGGGAATCACTTTATAAATGTTCCTAAAAAGTCTGCGACAGTATATATCCATTTTTAAGGTACCTTACACTATAACCTTTTTTATAGCAATGAAATTAATTCTAAAATAATACATTGTTTGCTAGGGTATTTTAAGGAATATAATATTAATCCTTATCTAAATAAATAAGTTATATATCACAGACAACTAATTTTGAACGAATTTATTATTTTAGTTTTGAATACGTTTTTTCGATATTTCATCGTACTTATATTAATTCTATTTTAGTTAAGTAATAATTTTATTTTTGTTAATTTCTATGTTCTATTGTATTTTGGTCTTGGGTATTTATTATTTATCCTTTTAACGTCTGTTTTTTTATATTATGTTATAAGTACATATCCATGTATATAATTTAATTTTGTATCATTTTTTTTGTTTTTTTTATATATGTATTTTTTTTTGTTATACTATGTTTTTTAAGGCCGTCGTAGCGCTGGGTCACAAAGGTGGGATTGTAATCCAGACTTCAGTAGGCTCGATTCCTACTTGGTGAATGCTAATCTACCCACAATGCCTGCAGAATTCAGCAAATTATGGGGGACGAAAGTATCTTAATGTGGTATATAAAGAAGTACTAAAAATACGGCTTTTGATTATAAAAAAAACCATAACATTACATATATCCATATTTCATAGGAATTACTAATATATTTTCCTCGCGTTCCTTTATTCTTCTGTTTCCCGTGTAATCGTTTATTATATTTACTCTTAGTGATCGTAGCGTGATGTGTTTAAATTATCTTTTTAATAGATCGTTCTCTAATTAACGCGGGTGAAATCGCGGGGCACAACTAGTTCAATATAAAACGTCACAAATTTGGGTGAACAATAATAAACCTTCTTCTTTCTCTACCTTATTTGTGGGATCAAGCATCCAGCAAAGAAAGCTTTTTTAGGCTCACGCTGTATCTTCACATAGCAAGGTAGCCAGATGGAACCGGGGAACCTAATATTAAGACATTCCATTCCAATTAAGGTACTTCCGGAGACATTGTGTGGTGAGTAGCGGAACTCAGCGCCGTACTTTTGCTTCGTTACCTCGTTTGATTTCCTCAAGTGGAAATCGGAGTCCGCTCTACGAATGGACTCTACAAAAAAAAAACTGTAACATGGTAAAATACTTTATTGACCTGCTCATTTAAATATATTTTATATTTTTAATATGAGTATATATAACTAAGAAAATGACCTTTTGTATTTTTTATATTTCATAACGCCTGAGCGATTCAGCTATTTTTAAATATATTACGGAGAAAATAGATTATTTCTAAGCTACTGTCTGTCACCTGCAACTGTGTATGCGTGGACTGGATCGATCTCGATTTTGATGATAAGACACAAAATGATAAATTTAAATTTGTATAGAGGCCGGTCGTGGCGCAGAGGCACAAAATGTGACTGTTTACAGTATCAACTGGTTGTGGATTCGATCCCCACTCGAGGAAGTGAAATATTTAATTACATTGATATATTCATTGCTAGCTCTGGTGTCGAGGCAAAGCGCGGCGTTGAGTTCCGGCACTCAGCACGCAATGCCTCCAGAATTTAGCGTAAATTGAGGAACAGAGTGTTTTAATACGAGGTCCTGTCTGCTTACCCTGCTGTGTGCGGGATACAGCGTGAAGCAGGTGAAAAAAAAATTATAGGAAAATTTAAATTCCATAGAATTTTATTAATGAATAGAAGAATTTTTGAATAATTCTTACTGCTCTCTAGACATTAGTATACAGGATAAAGAAATTGTAATTAAAAGTGTATAATAGTAATATTAGTGTAGAAAAAAATAAAAAAAATCACAATAAAATATGTATTATTATTTTTTACACTCCATAATATAAAAAATATATTAAATCTCTACATCATATTATACAGTATATAATATTAATTAACATAAAATATAGTGTTAATAGTCTCCATAGAAAACACTAAGGGTTAGAGCGCATGTCACAGTAACTTGTTGGCTCACCGTACGATCTCAGAACGGCAGTGCGGCGCGGACGGACGCGCCAACCGACTGTGTTTCAGTTCTACTGCTGAAAATACTACGCGCGAAGTTTATATTATTAATATTTTAACAGAAAAACTTAAAAAAACCACGTTTTTTAAGCCTAATTTAATTTTTTTATTTAATAATGGTTTAAATCAATTTCATTTTGATTAAAGCAATATGTAGTTTATAATTTAACTATATATACAATGGATACAACGTAAATATTTTAGATTTTGGTGCTTAAAATGTATTCACGTGTGAAACTGAAGGTATAGTGATATTATTTTGTAATGGCGTTCAAAAGACTGGTTATCGCTTGGGCGGTCTGGCTCGCGTTGCCATTGGCAACGGGCCATCTCAACGTGCTCATTAGCCAGGCAGAAGTTATGAAGTTGTTAGGTGAGTGCTAATCTTCTAATTTTACGAAGTTTTATGGATATTGAATAATAAATATTATATTCTATTGAGTTGTTATTGAAGATATTTTTATATATTTTTTTTTATATTATTATGTTTAGTTTTTATTTTTTTTAAACCCCTTTAATCATGTCGAAATATCGTATTTCGTAAATCATTTTTATTTTCATTTAAGAAGAGATAGAAATGGTTCAATTAAAAATTAAGAAAACAAGTAATTTGTGTTATCTAGATTTTGTTTTAATCTAGATTATGATTATTGAGTCATCAATAAAGTACGTACTATGAAATGTATAGTTTATTTATATATTTAGTGTTTACAGGAGATCGTAATATTGTGGTATATTATTTAACACTGTTAAATATGAGGCTAGTCGTGGCGCAGGGGCACAAAGTGTGATTGTAAAATCGACTAGTTATGGGTTCGATCTCCACTCGAGGAAACGAAATATTTATTTACATTTATATTTTCATTTCTTCGCTCTGGTGTCGAGGCAAAGCGCGGCGTTGAGTTCCGCCACTCAACACGTAACGCCTCTATAACTCGGTGGAAAGTGGGGAATGGAGTGTCTTAACACTGGATTCCCTCTGCCTACCCTGCTGTGTACGGGATACAGCTCGAAGCTGATATTTTCCTTAAAAACTTCAGCAATACTCCTCATATCTCACTAAATGTAATAAATACAAATAAATAACTAATATATTAAAAGCCTATATAATATTTCATGACCCAAACAAAAGAGAATAATAAAATAATAATATATAGAAATGCATTGCATTGCAAAATATCATAAATATTTTAATAATTTATTGTTATTCAACAACTTATGACGCAGTGCGGAATATATATATGTACGTATACTCACGTGTATATATATATATATATATATATATATATATATATATATATATATATATATATATATATATATATATATATATATATAT